>CM062807.1:542905504-543117818 GCA_031772625.1 Pinus tabuliformis
AAGTGTAGCATTCAAGAATATCATTTTCAACTGATGGCAAATTAAGATCAATGAAAATATGAAACTTTGTGCTTCGCTGCATTATATTATGGATCCAAAAAAATTTGTATACATTGTCTGCTTATTCTTTGATTTCTGGAGAGAAGATGGCATAGCTATATAGCAAGGCATGACAACACCAATAATAATCCCAAAGAATTTTTATTCCTTATTCCTTATCTCATTTATCTAACTTTATAAAGTCGACCTCAAAAAATCACATACGCTCATACACTATTTATCCAAGATTAACTATAAAAAATAATTTTATTATTATTATTTCAACATTATAATAATACTTCAAAATTAACATTCATCACCTTCCATAGTCTCAAGAATAACATCTCCATGTATTCATCATGTGGCTCCCAAAGCTTTTGATGGGGCATTTGAATCATCTTTTTTTGCTTCACAACCATTTGTCATTTATGTGTGTGGAAATGGGAATATGTGCAGAAGGAGGAACATGCAGAATAGACTTTGCATGTTCCACACCTATAAAAAAAAAAAGTTATTATAAAAACGATTTATGCATTCAAAAATCCATAAAAAAAAAACTATTTATATATTGAAAATTTCATGAAACTTTAAATCTATGTATGCATTCAAAAATCTACACTGAAAATAAATTATACATTGAAAAATTCATAATAAAACAACATGAAATCACAATATCATAATAAATTATAAACAACATGAACCCACAATTTCTCCAATTTGAAAATTTCCAAGTACATATAGTCTTTTTTATCTTTGATCCCCAATTTTAAAAATTGGGTTCACAATCGGAATTTTTTCCATACAAAATTTGCAATTTCTAATTTCTATTTTAAAAAAAATAGCTCAGAAAAAATTCATTAAACTTTAAATCTATTTATATATTCAAAATTCCATAATAAAACAACATGAACCCACAATTTCACAAAAAATTATAATATAAACTATACATCAATAAATTATACAATGTCGTTGGGTTTTCAAAAGGAGTTAGATATCATATTGTTAGATTGGGAAAAAAGAGTTTGAAAAGAAATTGGGTTTTTGCAATTTTTGTTACTTGCATAGACACCTTATCCCCAATTTGAAAATTTCATAGGTACATATAGTCTTTTTTATTCTTTGATCCCTAATTTTAAAAATTGGGTTCATAATTGCAATTTTTGGCATACAAAACTTGCAATTTCTAATTTTCTAATTTAAGAAAAAATAGCTTAGAAAAAAATTGATTAAATTGTAAATCTATTTATATATTCAAAAATCCATATTAAAAATAAATTATACATTCAAAAATCCATAATAAAACAACATGAAACCACAATATCTCAATAAATTATAAACATATGAACCCACAATTTCACTAAAAATATAATATAAATTATACATCCATAAATTATATAATATCTTTGGGTTCCCAAAAAGAGTTAGATATCATATCATTGGATTGCAAAAAAAGAGTTAGAATAGAAATTGGGTTTTTGCAATATTTGTTACACATATTGACTCATTTCCCCAATTAGAAAATTTTCCAATGGACATTTGTTAGAAAAATAGGAAGAGCACATTATGGCACACACAAATAACTTGATATTTTTATTGATCACAAAGGTTACATATATATAGGATAAAAATTACTAACTTCGACAAATCTAGATCCTAATAAATTGGATCTATGATTGGGACATGACACAGCAGCAACTCATACACATGGGAAACAACCACATCTAGAATAACACCTCGGAATACTCATTGACAACTTGTAATACACATGGAACACATGACATGGAAGCATTACTTCCAACACCCTCCCTTAATGCTTACATGGAAAACATTGAAAATACATATTACAACAACAAGGATAATTATGTCTGACTGGTCTTCATCAGCACTCACATCCACTCTAGAATCTCGTAAACATCACTGTTTCACCACCACATCTTCGAGTTGTCATTTGACCTCCATTTAAAATGTAACTACCTCTGACCATCATTGATGAACATTGCAAGATCAACAATATTGACACCTCAGCTCGTCGGGGCTTCCGCGATAAGAGTCATCAAGTAATGAACCATCCTATAGACCAACCACCATTTGTCGGATATTTCGCTTTTAACTATCCGTTAGTTGCTAGGATGGAGGTTTGGATACTGAATGTGTTCAAAAGTTGATCAAACAACTTGACCTTACTAACACACAAGAATTGATGTTTCGGACACCGGGGCTTCCATTTTAAGAACCACCAACCCTTTTTATAACCAGAATTGAAACATTTCACAACTACAAACTCAATAATCATCAAACTATCAGTTGTCATTCAGGCATAGACAAGTCACCACATCCCTCCTTAGCACAAGTCAAAATTTGTTCATTTGGTTCAATCTTTGTCTTGGAGCTTTCTCGTCTTCTCAAAGAAGAATTTGTTAGAGTGGTCAATTCCAACAAACTTACATACACATATTGAGCTGACCATACTCAATATGTTTAAAATGCAAACTCCAAAATTTGACACTGGAACAAGAAGGAAACATAAACATCTGATGCAGAGATCTCTTCCCCGCAGAAGCGAAAAATTGAGATATGCCTCCAATTTTAACACTTTTGACATATATCACTGACCACTTGAAACTCTGCCCCATATCTCAAATCCAGATCTCAAATACAGATCCGTATAACAACATGCACAATTTGTGGGCATGATTTTGCATATTTATAATATTATAGTGCACACAACTCTGACAAAACCATCCAGGCAATAATTTAACTCCTTTGTAGGTTATGAGCAGATAAGCACAAATAAAACTTTGCAGATAGCAAGAGGATGGAAGGATCTGACGATGCTTGAAAAAGATGCAAATAAAAAAGAGATTTACACATAGAGGATCACAAACAATTTCACACACTAAAAATAAACTCTCACACATCTATACTAATATGCACAGAAATAGTAACACTCAAGATCCCTCATATATTCCTGGCCCTCCCTTGAGGGAGTCAAGCTAGTGTCAGCTTTGTTACTATGTTAGAAAAACTAGATAGAGCACATTATGACACACATAAATCACTTGATATTTTTATTGATCATAAAGGTTACATATATATAGGATAGGAATTACTAACTTCGACAAATCTAGATCCTAAGAAAGTGGATCTATGATTGCGACATGACACAACAACTCATACACATGGGAAACAACCACATCTAGAATAACACCTACGAATACTCACTAACAACTTGTAATACACATGGAACACATGACATGGAAGCATTACTTCCAACAACATTTTGATTCTTTGATCCTCAATTTTAAAAATTGGATTTACAATTGCAATTTTTGTCATACAAAACTTGCAATTTCTAAATTCTATTTTAAAGAAAAATAGCTTACAGGGTTTCAAAGAAAAAATTGAAAACTTGTCTGCTGCAAAATTAACTTTCCATTTTGCTAACATGTTAACTTAAAATATACTTGAAGCACAAAAAAAATAAAACTAAATAAATAAATAAAGGAAAATAAAGGTATAGCATTCAATAATAGCATTTTAAATGGATGACAAATCAAGATCAATAAAAATATGAAACTTTCTGCTTCATTGCATTACATTATGGATCCAAAGAATTTTGTATACATAGTGTGCTTACCCTTTCACTTATGGAGAGAAGATGGCATAGCCATATGGCAAGGGATGACATCACCAACAATAATCACAAAGATTTTTTTGTCCTTATCATGTGAATCAAAATATTTTTGGAATACTTTTTATTTCATTTTAAACTTTTACATATTCATTTTATCATTTTATCTCATTTATCTAACTTTACAAAGTCCACCCCAAAGAATCCCATGTGCTCATACACCATTTTTCCAAGATTAAAAAAAAATAAAAATTGATTTCATTATTATTATTTGTGCATAAGTTGGGATATGACTAGAAAGAGAAACATGCCAAATAAACTTCACATGTTCCACACCTATAATAAAAAATATTTATATATTCAAAAATTCATTAAAAAAACTATTTATACATGGAAAATTTCATTAGACTTTAAATCTATTTATGTATTTAAAAACCATATTAAAAATAAATTATACATCAAAAAATCCATGATAAAATAAGATGAATCCACAATATCTTAATCAATTATAAACAACATGAACCAACATTTTTACTGAAAATTATAATTAAATTATACATCCATAAATTATACAATATTGTTGGGTTCCCAAAAAAAAGTTCGATATCATATAGTTTGATTGCCAAACAAAAAATTATTCTAGAAATTGGGATTTTGCAATTTTTTTGCTTGCATAGACACCTTGCTTGTATAGTTTTTTTTATTCTTTGATCTCCAAATTTAAAAATTGGGTTCACAATTGCAAATTTTGCCATACAAAATTTACAATTTTCTAATTTCTATTTAAAAAAAATAGTTTATAAGATTTAAAAAAAAATCAAAAACTTTTTTGTTACAAAATTAATTTTCTATTTTGATACTAGCTAGCATATGCTTTTCCATGGACACCCAAAACCTCTTAGGGAAGCATTTCCATTGACACTCAATCAAGAAGTTGAAGATCGAAGAGCATCAGATAAAAGCGTTAGAATTAAATTAATCATCTAAAAGCATCTTCCATTTGAAAAAATGAAATTAATCTCTAAATTTTCAATGAGATATAGCCAAAAAGGAGGTATATTGAAAATTTATTATTTAATATTAATAATTTCGTGTCAATCTATCTTCAACAAATTCCCTGGAAGATAATATTTTTTAGTATTATATTTATTCCAGAAAAACTAAAAAGATTTTTCATCTTTTTGACTGAAAGCAAATCTTATCTCATTTACTTTTCTATTTAAACAACCCATCACTTTCATCTTTGGCTGAAAGCAAATCTTATCTCAATTACTTTTCTTATTTAAACAACCCATCACGTTGAAATATGGGTTGGAAATTATCGAAAACTAAGACTTTGATTATGTAATCAAGTACTTTATTATTCGAGTTTTGAAGACCATTGCAGATTTTGATTAGTCTTTTGGATTTATGAACTTGTGATTTATTTAATTATATAATAGACATTTTTTATATTTTTATCTCTTTCATTTATATGTTAAATTGTTTTGAAATAATTTAGCATATATTATTATTGTTGAAATTACTTATTTTAGATTTATTATTTGTTGTTTATTTATCTAAGTTAATATTCAAAATATAATTATATAAGTTGTTCTCATTTTCAAAATAGTTTTATTTTTATGATTTAATTTTAATTAAATTTCATTTAATAAAAATATAAAATTTTCAAAAAATGATATCCATTGTTCATAAGTTTTTTAAAAAAAGTCCAAAAAGTATTTGGTGTAGTTAATTGGACCTATATTCAAGTTTAAGTCAAATATTCGTAGCATTTTTATTAATATTATGTGTGAATTATTCCTCATTCACCCAACTTACACATACAACAATTTGTATATTTTTTAGTTAATTGTAAATATTAACTTAGTTCATATATTTTCCTTAATTTAGTCTTAATTTTGTTATTCATTTAATTTACTCTTAGAATAGAATAGGCAACCAGATCTTTGTTTCTAAGAGTATACAGTATACAGCTCTAATTAGGACCTTGATCGGGACAATACTCAATCACTCGAATTTTCCCCTGTCAACAATATCCTACATTAATTATAATAATAATAATAATAATTAATTTCATTATTATTTATATATATATATATATATATATATATATATATATATATATATATATATATATATATAAAATATAAAGCACTTCACAATCAACATTCATCACCTTGCACAATGTGAAGGAGAACACCCTCATATATTCATCATGTGGCTTGAAAAACAGTGGCAATCTTGCATCTCTCATATTTTTTAATGGAAAATTATAATCATCCATTTAAACTTCACAACCATGTGTCATTTGTGCATGTTGAAGTGGGGATGTTTGTTGAAATGGTGATGTGGGGAAAGATAAACATGTAGAACAAACTTCAAAGCCTTCCATATCTATAATAAAAACAATTTATACATTCAAAAATCCATTAAAAATAAAATTATATATTCAAAAATCCAATAAAAAAAATTATACATTTAAAAATTTCTAAAAATTCTTAAACTTTAAATCTATCAATATATTCAAAAATTCATAATAAAAATAAATTATACATAACAAATCCATAACAAAAATTATTTTTACGTTCAAAATTTTATTAAACGCTATTTATACATTCAAAAATTAGTTAAACCTTAAATATATTTATATATTCAGATATCTATTAAAAACTATATATACATTCAAAAATTATAATAAAACAACATAAAACCGCGATTTCACTCAAAATTACAATATAAATTATACATCTATAAATTATATAATATCTTTAAGTTCCAAAAGAAAAATAGATATCATATCACTGGATTCACCAAAAGTTTCCATAATTTTTTTTTGTTGAGCACATACACTCCATTTCCCAATTTGAAAAATTTCTAAGTGACATTTTGATTCTTTGATCCCCAATTTTAAAAATCGGGTTCACAATTGCATTTTTTCCAAATTCTACGGTAATGAAAATAGCTTACAAGATTTCAAAAAACCGTTGCTAAATTAAGTTTCTATTTTTTTATCTGATTAACTTAAAATATCTAAAAAATAGAAATGGAAAAAAAAAAAAAAAAAGAAGATATAGAATTTAAGAATAGCATTTTAAATAGATGTCAAATTAAAATTAATAAAAATATGAACTTTTATGCTTTATTGCATTACATTATAAAGCCAAAGAATTTTGGATACATAGTGTGCTTACCATTTCATTTTTTATTTCTAAAAAGATGTTCCAAAATTAACTTTCCATTTTGCTATTTGGTTAACTTAAAATATTGGTAGAAAAAAATTAAAAAAATAAAATAAAATAAAAAATAAAGGTATAGCATTTCAAAGTAGCATTTTGAATGGATGAAAAATCGAAATCAATGAAAATATGAAATTTTGTGTTTCATTGCATTACATTATGGAGCCAAAGAATTTGGATGCAGGGTGTTATCCCATTTTGCTTCACAAACATTTTTCATTTATGTGAGTTGAAGTGGGGATGTGTGCGGAAGAAGGAACACGTGGAATAGACTTGGCATGTTCTGCACCTATAACTAACATAGATCCATTTTAAGTATGGATATAAAATAAACTTTTTAACCATAGAAACTATTTTTTTCATGATATATACATAATTTTTTAAAATGATATATAATATATACTTAATTTACATTAAAATATTTTACCTCGCATCTACATCAAGACACTTTATCACACAAATTAAAATGGTTTCTTATTATTAATATATTTTTAAATATATGTTAATATCAGTTCTTATTAAAATATTTTATTGATAACCCACATAAAATATTTTGTGTAAAATGTTTATTTTAACAAAAACAATTACTTCTATTCAAATTATTTTTTTTATTGTAGTCGATATTATTTTTCTTTTTAGAACATAATTTTTATTTTTTATTTTTATTTTAAAAGGGAACGGATGGACAAACTTACACATTCCCTCATACTAGGTTGTAGAATAAGTCTCTCGGCTAAATAAAAACTATTTATGCATTCAAAAAAAAAAAAAACTATTTATACATTGAAATTTTCATTAAACTTTAAATCTATTTATATATTCAAAAATCCATATTAAAAAAAAATTATACATTCAAAAATCCATAATAAAAACAACATGAAACCATAACATTGTAATAAACTATAAACCGCATGAACCCACAGTTTCACTAAAAATTATAATAGAAAGTATACATCCATAAATGATATAATATTGTTGGGTTTTCAAAAAGAGTTAGACCCATAGTTTCACTAGAAATTATAATAGAAAGTATACATCCATAAATGATATAATATTGTGGGGTTCCCGAGAAGAGTTAGATATCATATCATTGGATTGTCAAAAAAGAGTTAGCTAGGAAATTGAAATTGTTGTTGCATGCATAGACACCTTATCCATAATTTGAAATTTTCCAAAGTAAATATAGTTTTTTGTATTTTGTAATCCTCAATTTTAAAAATTGGGTTCACAATTGCAAGTTTTGTATGCCAGACAAAACTTGCAATTTCGAAATTCTATTTAAGAAAAAATAGCTGATAAGATTTCAACAAAAAAAAAAAAAAAAACGTGTCCACTTCAAAATTAACTTTAGCTGATAAAATTTCAACAAAAAATTAAAAATGTGTCCGCTGCAAAATTAACTTTTCATTTTGTTACTAGGTTAACTTAATAGATGACAAATGAAAATCAGCTAAAATATCAAACTTTGTGATTCCAAAAAAAATTGTATACAGTGTGCTTACCCTTTCAATATACTAAAACATCACAAAGAATTTCACCAAGAAAAATTGGAATATCTTTTATTTCAATTTAAACTTTTACACATTCATTTTACATTTTTATCTGTTTATCTAACTTTATAAAGTTCAACCCTTTTTCTTTTCATTAAAAAAAATTTCTCATATGCTAATTATTCATGATTAATTATTAAAAAAAAAAAAATTGATTTCATTATCATTATTATTATTATTAAACATAATTTATTTATATATCTTAATTATTTAGTAGCACTTCACAATCTACATTTATCTCTTTCCATATTTTCAATAAGGCCATCATGTATTCATCATATGGCTTGAAAAATAGTGGCAATCTTGTGTTTGACACAACTTTTGATGGGACATTCAAATCATCCCTTTTAACTTCATAATCATTTGTCATCTATATATGAAACAAACTTTCACACTTTCCACACCTATAATAAAAACTATCTATATATTTAAAAATCCATTAAAAAAAAACTATTTATACATGGAAAATTCATTAAACTTTAAATATATTTATACATTCAAAAATTCATGATAAAAATAAATTATACATTCAAAAATACATAATAAAAATTATTTATACATTCAAAAATTTATTAAACTTCAAATATATTTATATATTCAAAAATCTATAAAAACTATTTACACATTCAAAAGCCATACTAAACCACATGAAACCAGAATATCCTAATAAATTATAAACAACAAATTCCCTAAAAATTATATAAATTATACATCCATAAATTATATAATATCATTGGATTCTTAAAAAAAAGTGAGATATCATATGGTTGGATTGTCAATAAAGAATTAGACCAGAAACTGGGTTATCCTCAGTTTGAAAAAATTTCGAGTACATACAAACATTTTGTTTCTTTGATCCTCAGTTTGAAAAAATTTCGAGTACATACAAACATTTTGTTTATACATACATAAAAATTGAGTTTATAATTGTAATTTTTGCAGAATAAAACTTGTAATTTTTAAATTAGGTTTAAAAAAAAATTAATTATAAGATTTCAATATACAAAACCAACTTTTCCATTTTTACTATCAAATTAAATTAAAATATCTTTAAAACTAAAGAGTAGCGATCTTGCCTCTGAGTGAGTTCAGAGTTTTTGATGGGACATTCGAACCATCCATCTTTACTTCACAACCATTTATCATCTTTGTGTGTGGAAGTGGTTTTGGAACATGTGGAACACCTTTCTACACCATTTGTACTTATTTAAAAAATTATTTATACATTCAAAAATTTATTAAAAATTATTTTTACATTTAAAAGTTTAATAAACTTTAAATTTGTTTATATATTTAAAAATTTATAATAGAAATAAATTATTTATTCAAAAATCTATAATAAAAATTATTTATACATTCAAAAATACTTAATATAACAACAAGAAATCACAATGTCATAGTAAATTATAAGCAACAAAAAACCACAATTTCACTAAAAATTATAATATAATTATACATCCATCAATTATATAATATATTTGGGTTCCCAAAAAAAGATATATCATATGTCTGATTTCCAAAAAAGAATTAGACAAGAAATTGGGCTTTTGCATTTTTTGTTGCACACATAAAGACCTTATCTATAATTTGAAAATTTGTCAAGTACATATAGACTTTTTGATTCTTTGATCCCCAATTTTAAAAATTGGGGTCACAATTGTAATTCTTGTCATACAAAACTTGCAATTCTTGCCATACAAAACTTGAAATTTCTAAATTCTATTTTAAGAAAAAATAGCCTATAAGATTTCAAAGAAAAAATTAAAATGTGTTTGCTACAAAATTAACTTTCCATTTTGCTACTAGGTTAACTTAAATGTCTCTAACACATAAAATAAAATAAAATAAAACAAAATAAAGGAAAATAAAAGTAAAGCATTCAAGAATAGAATTTTGAATTTTTAGTCTAAAATAGTGTGTCCCACCCTAAAATGAATGACAAATCAAGATCAACCAAAATATCAAACTTTGTGCTCTGTGCATTATATTGTGGAGCCAAATAATTTTACATACATAGTGTGCTTACCCTTTCACTTTGAGAGAGAAGATGGCATAGCGATATAGCAAGGTGTGGCATCACCACCAATGCTCACATAGAATTTTTCATCATTATCACATAAACAAATATCATCAGGGAAGATGGATGGAATTGGACAGCGTTAGAATGAGACTAAAGGCTCGTTGGCATGTAACCTAAAAGGAATATACAAAAATAGAAATGTGATGGAGTAAAGGTAGTATTGGTAGTTAGCATGGGTGGTTGAGCGGAACCTCTAAATAATCAAATGAGGTGGTATCAAATATTGGGACAAAATGGTTTTTCCTAAAATATTTACAACCCGATATCAAATGAGATGATTCCACATAAGCAACAATGGTGTGGGCCAAACCATATATTAGGTCACTTGGTGTAGTTAATTCCCCCTCTATTTCAGGGCGCGATATGTATTACTCATCATTGATTTTTTTGGACTAGTTGGGTTCCACCACTTGCCAGGAGAAAACATTGCTTTTCAAATGATCCTCCATTTGTTGAAGGTGTTCAACACCCCATGTTACCCAAAAGGACTTAGAAAATGTGTTTGGATGGACTTGGACACAATTTCTTGAAAGAAATCCAAACAAGGAAACCAATATTATTCCTATTAAAATCCATCTACAATTAGGACTTGAAATGTTTTACCCCATTATAGTCATTCTTGCGACGAATAAGTTGATCACAGTAAAAAATAGAGATACTAGAAATAACAACAAACAAATATTTTTATATATGACTTCTCTCATTGTGTAGCCTCATTATTATTGGCTTTCATAACAAATCATACTCTACATCTTTTATCTTTTAAAAAGCTCCTTGTGTTTTGATATGTACTAGGATAATCCAAAGGACACGCAAGTCGAGAGATATGATGGCCCGCCAAGATATGATTGATGGCCATTGTTAAATAACAAACGCTCTACTCATCTAAAGTTAAACAAAGGCAAGGGGATCCACTGATAAGGAATTTAGTGCACTACATCAATGTTCTGGATGTGTCAAAAACTAGTAAACTTCACAAATTCAGCAGTGTGGACCTTTGTATGCCTCTGAATCCTCTTTGATTTTTTATGACTGACTTCCATTTGTTTTAGTCACAAACTTTGTAAAAACTCCCTGCTTGAGCTCGGGAAAATGGAAAGAATCTGATAGGTCACTATCCACAAGTGTGGCCTTGTCATATTTCCCATAGATATTCTCAATTTCAGTGACTTTGAAGTCAGATGCAGGTGTGGAAACAAATATTTTTGTCACCTTAGTTATGGTTGCAATTTGATGAATATAAACATCATACACAGGGGGTTTGAATTTGGGATGAGGACTAGAGGAATTTATCTATGGGTAGTAGGCAGTCTCTTGCAACATGCCCCTCTTGATCATAATTGTAGCAATGGATCGAACCTCTACCTCATGCTTAGCCTCCCCTTGTTCCTCCACCTCCTCGTCCCCGAGGCACTTTAGTGATCATGTAGGTAGAACGATCCAATTGATCGGTTAGGGTGTTTAAGGCCTTACACTTATCAGTGTGGTGAGTTGGTGAACCATAAAACTCACAGAAAACATTGTTTGGAACATTTGAATACTTCTATAAAATTGTAAAGGTAAGGAAGATGCCCATAAGTCTTGCAAATTTCACAATATTCAGTTGGAGTTGCAGTCTGTTGATTAGGAAAGGCTTGGAATTGTGTGTGCCCTATATATAAACCTTGCATACCAACATGTGCAACTCCGATGGCGGGTAAAGATGTGGAGGGCCCCACCAGTACGGAGGGAGTGCTCGGGACTCTCAGTCTTGAGTACTTCGTGGCATGATGCCCCTTGATATGGAAGTTGATACACCATATGTGCAGTCACGAAGGTTGCACCAGTTGCGTGTCCCTCAGCTTCTCTGTCAAATCAGCAATTTGATGTTGCAGTATTATGAGAGTGGGGTTGTGGGAAATCATTCCTCCTTGATGTTCATGTGGGTATTCTATTATGGCTTCATTCGAGTTGTCTGTTCTAGGGCGTCTTGCAAGTATCGATCTTTTGTTGAGTCAATGGCATGTGTGTAAGCGGTAATAGTGATTTTATGAACCAATCCCACTAATTATTGGGGTCGATAGGGTAACTCAGATTACCAATAGCATCCTTAAATCTTTGCATCATCCCCCAACAATTGCTTCTTCCCACTGCTTGATTATCCATAGTTTAGATAGCCCTTGTTGGTTAGTTTGAGGGATTTTTAACTCTTGAACAAACTCTCATTGGACTTCATCTATCATTGGATTATGTTGTAATGCGGACCACTTGATGAACCATCTTAATGCTCTATCTCGAAGAGTGGTCTGAAATTCAATAAGCTTCATGGCATCTGGAGTTTGGCGAGCCCTCTAGATGGCCTCACACAGGTACCAATGTTGTTTGACATCCTCATTCCCTTTCCCAGATAATTCAGGATATCGAGTAAAGGATTCCACCATGTTATTAGCCATACACAGTTGAACTAACAGAATGAGTATGAATCCTTGGGAACCCGGTTGTGATGATCCTTGGGGACCTTAACTGCAATTATTGTCTCTACCGCTACAGGTACCATCCTTGAATAAATTATGTATTCGTTGGACCTTTATAACTTTAACTAGCTTAAATAAAAACTGACCAGGGTTGTGATAAAGTACCAGGGGAAAGCTGGGGGAGTTACTACTTAACTGTTGGGCAATTAATTACTACTCGCAGCAAACACATCCTTCTCGGAAACAACATTCTCATAGTGAAGTGCATTTCATCACTCAAGTCCTCTTCAAGACATGTAGGGCCTGATCCATTTGGCATTCCCATCTCTACTACTCTCAACTTATGTCACTATGGTGATCTTTGCCTTTCCTATTGGACCAAGTTTCACTCTAGCTCCATACCCATCGCTCTACAACTTTAGTCATCTTCCTTCTCATTCTCGTACTTATGAACTTCTTAACACTTCCCCTGCTTGGTGTAGCCCCCTTTTCCATCTATATATATCCCACAAAGCTTTCTCCCGCCATTCTTCAGCTATATGCGCTCTCCTTTGTGCTTTCAGGTCTCTAGCCCTTCGGAAGTCATTTGCATCCATCTCTTTGATATTTTCATAGTTCACATCCAGGTAACATTCCTCCTCTTAGGTCCTTCCCCTAGTACTGAGCTTTAAGCTACCATATGGGGGCCCTAGAACACTAGCAAGTTCTCTTATACCATTAAAAATTTAATTCACAACGGATATCCTTTGAGAGTCTTCCTTGCAGCCCTGAATTAAACATGGCCTCAACCCTAGAAAAGGATTGATGTCCCTCCATAGAAAACTCAATAACATACTCCTCTAGAGTGGTAAGTACCTAGAATTCGACAGCTCTAGTTAGTTTTGTATCAAGCTGATGTAACCAAACAACGTTAGCATGGGTATAGGTACAAGGATATCGGCTTCAACTACTAGTTTTTTCTTTCATCTGTCGCCTTCATAACCAATTGTATAGGTCCTCTAGGAACTTGCACCAAAATATCTCGTATTGATTGCTCGTAGGATCCACATACAAAATTTCTTCTTTTAGCCTCTTCACACTTTGGCGACAAAGTTGCGCTTGTTAGGAGTTAAATTACTCATTCATACCACCAATCTTGCAGATCCTTCTTAAAAATTCTCGACACCATGTTCCAAATCCCTTTGATAAATTTTAGGTCCCGACAACAAAACCATTTGTTAGCAACAAATGATGGACAGGTAGACACCCTAGGTTCAAGCACAGGGGCCAACAAAAGCGTTTGTTGTAGTCTAGTGTAACGTCGACTTTTCACCTTACTCGAGAAGAATAAGGTGTCTCACCTGAGGCATGTTGCGACCTTACTTAGTTTAGGGATTGGAACGAAGCATCGGGAGGAATCACACAAAGGCTACCAGTACTCTTAAACTTAGAAACACATTATCAGACATATAACCATTGTGGAGGACAACAATTAAAGCATTCGAAGGAACATAGAATACGCAAATACATTCATAATAAAAAATTTAAAGCGTCACATCAAACCAACACAAGTAAATCAACAAACCTCCCCACAACTGTAACAAACCTGGTTAAAAATCCATGTAATAAAGTTAATAAAGGAAAAAATAATAACCACGATCATGGGACACGCATTCCAAGCTGAATATTGGGCAAAAACATAGTGATGGGGATCACTTGTGATTAATTAATGGCTATGGAAATCGTCAAAGGAAATGGCAAAGGATTTGGAAAGGTAAAGTGGCATTTTATTTATGAAAATAGTGGAAATTAGAAGAAAAGGAAGGTGAAAGGTCAGGTTGCATGCAAGGAAAATGAAGGAAAATAATGGAAAATTGAAGAAAATAAAGGCTTTTTTAATAAAAATTCTTTTGTGGATCACTTGATAGACTTTTGTCAGTTTTAGCTTCGAGCTCTCTATTCTACTCTCTCTCTCTCTCTCTCTCTCTCTCTCTCTCATACTCTTGTATGCCTAGAGTTTTATATTAGACAACTAATCCTCATGGTTAATGATAGGGTTAGTTTGGTTAGCTATTGGAGTCTAGGAAGACCTAGGAACTAATTCAATTGCTTCCTATATGTATTTATATGTACATCTTGTACATAATTCTTTGATAATATACATTTGATTTAGTTTCCAATTTCATGTGTTTTACATTTTCTTGGAGCACTCTTGGAGGATTGTGGCATACTTTGGATTTGGAGCAAGAATGCAAAAGGAAGAGAAGGAAAGCGAAAGAGGACACTGGGATCAACAACTACAAGTTTTTCTTGTAGGTGCCAAGTTGCATGTATGATTTCCTTGCTATTTTTGCCATGCATGGCATATGCATGTGGTTTCTTGGTTATGATTTGTCATTGGCATGGAGGAATGCCTGGATTGATAGTGGATTTTCCTAGCCTTTCCGTTTCTTGGATAGCCATGGTGTTGTGGGTGTCATTCATTTTGTTTTATGGTTGGTTCTCATGTTCCTTATGGTTGTGGGTTAAGTTACTAGTTGTTGGAAGCCTTGGTTGGAAAAATGCTCCAAAAGCCTTGTAACAACTTGGGTTGAGTTACTAGTCCTGGAAGCCCTGGTTGGATAAACACTCTGGAAGCCTGACAACAGTTATGGATTGATTTACTGGTCCTAGAACCCTGGTTGGAACAAACACTTTGGGGCCTTGGATAACTTGGGTAGAGACCAATCTAGTGATGGTTAGTGATGTCCGACCGTGACGTGGAATCACTGGTTGAGGGTTGAGGTGGTTGTCCTCTGGAAGCCCTGGTTTGGTTTTGTTGGATTTGTTCCATTAGATCCACATTCATGCTTGGAATATTGCACGGGGGTGATTGGTTGAAAGAAATATTTGGTTCATCCAATATATGGTCGGGTGGTACATGGAATGGTTGCATTTTTCATATGTTAATAAGAGTTCCTTTCCTCTTGTATTTTATGGGTAAATATACTTGTTCATATGTGGTTTTTATGATTATTATATATTTGTTATTTCTGTTAAATATATGATGGTTAAGAGGATGTCTTATTACAATCTTGATGTATGGCTCTCATTGTGTTTTGATTAACAAAGGAATGAAGAATGAATATATGACCTAATAGATGATAATGCAGCTATTGTGATAAGGCATCAATGTTTCCTTACGAATCTCATATAAGTATGAGACCCCTATGCTCAGATATATTTTTATGACCTGTAGATTTCATTTTTATGATATGTTTGACGAAATGCCTGTGATGGCTAGTAGGGGTCTAGTCAATTCATTGATCAAATGTTTTCAATAGTACTTTTGTTTCGATGTTATTTATCATTTCTAAAGTTTTCATTAATTTGTGGGCAATCATATGAGTCTTGGCCCTGAAAATGTGGCACAGTATCTAAGGTTGATGGCTCAGAACTAGCTAAAAAGGTCCACAGTTGTTGGCATACCCTTGTTGTGGGAGTGATGGTAAGGCCTTAGTCGCATGCATGCCTTGTCATGGGAGCGGTTGGGATCCCAGGTCAGTGAAATTTCAACTTGTCTCAAGGTTGATCACCTTGAAATTTTGGTTGGCTCCTTAAGGATCTGTATCATGTGTGGAAGGTCAGAATGGTTTGGTTTGGTCGGTTCCACTTCCTTAACTATACATGGGGAGGTGAATCACATCATAGTAGCCTCTTGTCACATGTTTACCCCAGTAGACCAATTAGCTTGGGTAAATATGCAAGGAAGCTAGTTACAGAGTGGTATCAGTGCATGGTTCACCCCTTGGACTGGACGGGTGGAGTGTTGGTCATGCATTCATGTCAGTTGCATATATGTGTTCTTTATGCTTGTTGTCTATGTAATTGTTTTCTATGCATAGTGTTGGTCATGGTTGCAATGGTTTTGCTATGTGAAAGTTGATGGTGAGTTGTTACATGTGGTTGTCACGAGTGTATGTTGGTTATGTAGTGGTTATGCATGTCATTGCTTATATATTGTTGTTCATACATTGACATGGTTGTAGTTTTCATGCATGTGGTCATGGTATGTGGTTGGTATGGTCATGCATTGATGACTGGATAATTATTGAAATGATGATTAAATGTTGATATGATTATGTTTATATATGTATTATGCTAATTTTTTGGTCTTGCACATGAGATATCCTCCCCTAAACTAAACTGAGGTATGTTGGTTTGTTTATGTTTTGGTTTAGTTAACCTGATATACCTTGCAGGAAGATAAGATCAAAGATGACTAGCAATACAGTAGACTACAACTCACAAGACTCTCCCTATAAATCAGATGAGCAACATGGTGAGGGACATTCTCCTGACATAGCAGGCACTCTTAGAAGTTTGATGGCATAAATAAGAAGTTGAAAAGAATATAATTACATAATCATTCAATCGCAAGAGAGACTTGCTAGGGAACAGGTAAAACAAGCTAAGGTCAATGCATTGATTCTTCAAAGCTTGCCAAACTTGCAGAGACAGGGACCACTTAGAATCAGTCATGGACAGCAAGATAGGTCTAATGGATCATATGGTAGCAGGTCACATTGTGGGAATAGGTTGGATAGAGATGACACAGTGAGAGATGGAAGATTCTTGGATACACCGAATAAATGAGGTAGTGGACATGGGATTTACTCTTATTATGTTTCATACATGTATCATGTTCATCATCATTATCATCGTTACAAGTGGAGTGACAGAGGATATTTTCCGGATGAGTTCAAGAAATCAAAGCCACCTACATTTGATGAGGAAATGAATAAGTCACACGATGTCGAAGCACAATTTCTTAGGATGAATAATTTCTTTAGGTTGCATGATTTCTCAACGAGCATGAAAGCCATGATAACGACATTTAGTCTTAGAGGTAAAGCAGATATTTGGTGGGAATATGTAAATAATGTCAGAGATATTCATTCATTAAGAGGAGTTGACTTGGAGTGAGTTCGAGAGACTATTTAGGAAGAAGTATTTATCAGAGAGATACTATGATGACATGGAAAAATAATTCTATGAGTTGAAGATGGGATCTATGACCAATGAGGAGTACACTAGTAGATTCTTGGAGTTATTAAGGTATGTTCCTTACCCCAAGGAGAAAAAGTATAAGATTCATAGATTCGTCAGTGGGTTTTCGGTAGCATTCAAGGACATGATTGAGTTTGATGAGCCTAGATCATTGGAGGAGGCCATCCAGAAGCTAAAGCATTGTTTTGAGAAATCAAAGCACAGATCTGAGATTAAGCCAGACTGGAAAGGTAATGAAAATAATAAAGGAAAATGGGACAAGAAGCAAACAAGACCTCAAGATACAAGTAACAAAGAGAATGCAGTTCCACATAAGAAGTTCAATGCATCTGATATAGGATAGGGATTTCGTTCTGAGGAGCGGAGCAAGGGTGATGGTTGGATTTCCAGGGGTGCTACTTTCCTTTTACAGGAATGATTGAGTGATCATGTGGTTTGTTTTGTGAAGATATTTTATTCTATAAGGTGTGTTTACTTTCAAGAACCGTATGCAAGATGTGCTAAATATTTGAGTGTAACAACAATATTTTTGGAGTGATTAGAGTCACAATTACAACAACATGATTTTGAGAGTCTTTATATTAAAGAGTGCTAGTTGGAATTGTTACCTACATATACCTTGCATGATAACCTTAAAATAAAAATACTTACCCTGGTTGAAAATTTATGTTTGAGTGTGTTTAATTGATCCTAATTTAAACGAGAATAACCTTATCAATAGTTTCCATATCTGAGAGAGTGGTATGGTCATCCTAGGGGCATGCTAGTCCAACTGCATCGTCCTTGAAGCATCATCAAATATAGTGCAAAGTGGAAGAACGTCCTAGGTGCATAAGGTGTCTAGGGGTAGATGTGATGTGTCATTATTGCTTGGAGACCCAAGGCTCTCAATTATTCACCTATGGGTGTAAATATACTTCCCAAATGGATTAGGTACTTGTGGTTAAGGTTCCCAATTCCTGGGCAATGGAACCTCTTGAGAATTACAACATAAATTCTAGTGAAGGAAACCAGTCATTAGGGACAATAATCATTTTTCAATATAAGTGAACCAAGCTTAAATGTAAAGGGATATTTAATATTTCAAATGAGACTTCCCTTCCAAAATTAATGCTTTGAACTCACAATGGTGTTTCCTCCCTAGCTAGGAGTGGCTAAAGTAAAACCCTATTAGGTGTTTCCATCCCTTAAGAGGAAGTAAATTTCCCCATTTCACCCTTCAATTGATAGGCGTTAGTGAATAATGATGGTAACATAGGGGAGAAGACTTCATGTCCAGCTGCCATGATCATGTTGGGAAAAATCCTGAGAGAGGGGGCAGGTGGTGAATCAATATTTTAAAAATCACTTAAACCTTTCAATTTTATTATTTATATTTCTGTATGCTACTGTCATGAAGTGAACCAGTGTATGTACGCAACTATGATGAAGGAAAACAAGATATATCCAATTAAATATATTTCCATGCATTTCATCATCTGTTCTATTCTAACCAGTGTATCATTATTTCATTATCATTTCATTAAATGGTAACCATGAGCAGTAAGAACATAATAAACCATCACACATAAGAAATCACAACAACATATTGTTGGCATTATGATACATGTGTTGTACTTGATGGCAACCCACTTGTAGCAGAACAATTCACTTGTATATGGTAACTAGATGAATCTATGTAACTAGATGAATCTACAAGAGAGATATCAGATGTGACAAAATGCATGGCAATTGTGTTTACAAATGTGACAAAATGCAGGGTAGTTCAAAGGAATCAGTTCAGAAGTAATGTACAATGGAAAATCACATTATAACAGGTCTATTCAAAGGGAACAAAGTAATGGTACAAAAGAATAGGATGAAGGAACAAAGGACTACAGATCAGAATCAAGAAGTTGAAGAAAAAGGACATTTTCAGGTATGTTAAGTTGTATACACGGGTTCACTATACAAAAAGAGCGTGTACACGCGGTTTCACTATACAAAAAGAGCATATATGTATGCACGCACTTTCATAGAAGAGAAAGTGCGTATGGGATGAAAAATTAAGGAAATTAAGATGAAAGAATACCAAGGGTCAATACCATGGTATTATCCCACAATATTGAGTGGAGTAACGATTATTTGATCCTCTCTAAGAATACCACAGGCTCTAAGTGTTGCTTTGATCTGAGGTATTTAGAAAGGCTAAAACTATATAAGGAGGAGATGATCAAAGGGCTAAGAGGAGATGCAATGAATGTCTTATGAAGTGTTAGATCAAAAGAAAATATGCATGTTATGGGTTTCTGATGCTTTTCTTGATCTGAACTAAGTATGCATCTGAGTGTTTGATGATGGATGAGATCTAATGATGCATCAATATCATAATGACTTATCATTATGTGATATGATAGTCATTATGTGATATGATAATGGATCGGCTAGATCTGATTGCTAATGCACTTTTTATCCTTTATATGTGATGATCTAGGTATGTCTAAAGTCTGGAATTGCAACAAAGTTATAAGTATGTATTTGCATATATATACACTGGTTAGCTTTGGTGAAGGTGCATATACACATTGGTTTGTCTCTTCCAAGTAGCGTATGCAAAAGAAAAGCTTGATGTTCAGGGATGACTAATCTATCATATCAGTGCTGCTATTTTACTATTGTCTATCAATCAAGTCTTCTTAGATTTGAAAGTAAAACAGAATGCATAAATAGTTTGTGTCTGATTGATTGAGTAAGAAGTGTGATCCTTGCTTCTATATGTTTAGAACTCTATAAATTGATAGTAGATCTTCAGAATGTCATTGATTGGTACAGTTTGTGGTTCAGAGGTTTTATGATTCAATATATTTAGAGGTATACGCAGGTTGGGCTAAAGGAAGTTGTGTATACACACAGGTTGGCTTCATTGAAGAAGCATATATAGTCTGACACATGATTTTTGAGGTTACAGTTGGTTCTGGCTTTTGATGCAGTGTTCTGGGTTCATATCTATGTACTGGTTATAGTGATCTGTCTATTCCAGTTGATTGGTTGAATTTGATTAAGTTTGAATGAATGGTTGATTCAGTTGTGTCAGAGGTTCAATGATTGTTTGATTCAGTATGTCAGAGGTTTCAGTGATTGATTGATTCAATTATGGTTGATTTAGAGATTGATGATTGGTTTCAGTTATGTCAAAGATTGATGATTGAGTTTCAGTGATTGGTTTTGATGGTTGTATTACAGTGGTGATTGATTTTGAGCTTCAATATTACTAATGGGTCCAGTGTGAAATTTTGATGAAACGAAGCTTTCATGTGTATTATTGTGTACCAGGATCATCCAGTGTGAAAATTTATGAAACGTGGTCCCTCGAGGACACTGAGGGTTGGAGCCTTCAATGAGGAAGTTGAAGCTTACTACCAGTAGTGGCTGGTGATTTGATAAGGGGGTTGGAGCTCCCTTCCAGTAGTAGCTGGAGAATGAGTGAAAGTTGTAGCCTTCTGCAGGTCAGAGCCTATGTACTGGTAAATGTATCAGCTAGTACAAGGACTAGGGGGTTGTAGCTCCCTTCTAGAAGAAGCTGGAGAAAGAGAGAAGGTTGTAGCCTTTTGCAGGTGGGTTCCTGCGTACCGGTATGATTTTGCACCAGTACAATATTGTAAACATATTTTCTTATTATTAAAAGAAGATAGAGATGATAGCAACAGGTGGTTTTCACCCGCATTGGGTTTCCACCTTAAATCTTGGTGTTTATGTGTGTTGCTTATGTGTGATGGTTTATTATGTTATTACTGCACATGGTTATTGTTTAATGTTTAATAAAGTACTGATGCACTGAGTAAATATCAACATATGATGAATTAACTAAATCATAAGTTCACTAAATATACACTAGTTTCCTTAAGAACGGTTGCGTGCACACACAAGTACCCTTCACTGAGGTAGTGTATATAGATCTGACAATGGAAATGAAAAAGTTATTGATTTGTAAATACTGATTCACCCCCCCTGAGTATTATTTCCAACAGACATGAGGACACCAAGATTTAAAGTAGGAAACCTAATGTGGGATAAAACCACTGCTATCGTCATCTTTGTCTTCATATTTTTTATAAAGGAAAACATATTACAATATTGTACTGTGTGTAGAAATTTTGAATAATATGACACTTATTCACAGAGATTATCCCGATTATACACTATTGCAGAATACATGCATAATACATAACCTCCTCTACGTTGATCATCAATTTTGCAGCATTAAAAACAATGAAACATCAATCGCATGTGCACATTAACACAGTATGTAACCCGGGGAAAGCATACAGCTGAAAACCCCACACTATCTATATATTATAATGATTGAGAACATGTAACAATACATAGTACAATACTCCTCACAAGTACTCAGTACTATCTCCACCTGTTACACACAAAACTAGCTCAGATCCGAACAAGTCACAGGTTCAAATCTCCTCCGCTGCTTTGTCTGCCTCCACTGCACAATCCTGCAAGAGAATCACATGAGCACAAGCTACAATTGCCTTGATATTGGCCCACACTGTGCAATCCTCATTGGCATTACTCAATCCATGCATGTGCAAATCTCATGCACAACTGATAGTCACAACTCACCCTTTCACTTACCTCTAACACCTGTCTCTATTGAACTGTCCATGCACTGAGTTAACTGATGTATTCTTTAGTTTCTTTATGAGTTAATAATTAGTGAATTAATTAACAATCAATTCACACAACTCATCACTAGTGTATTCTTTAGTTAGACTAAATACAACTAGTTCAACTAAGTCAAACTGAACACAACTCCATCAACTCCACATCCAACTCCACAGAACTCACATGCATGAGTTCTAACTGAAGTCCTCCATGCAATAGCTCAACTAACACATAAGAAACCACGCGATTCCTTTTTTCAGCTGCATGTGCCACATCCATAGCTCGAACTGAAGTGCTCCAAGAGAATAAGATAATGTTTAGAGTCCAAATATTACTAAGGGCTAATAATATTTCACTGTTTCTATTTTTAGCCTGGCAGTCTAAAAATAGACTCTGATCACTCCGTTGTGAACCAAAAATAGAAGTCCATCTATTTTTCCCAACATGACCAATCATCCATAAACATCATCCTGCAACTCATAGACCATGATCCATATGTCTAAAAATAGACATAGTCTAAAAATAGACTTTGCGCCAAAAATACCTGTGGGCCCACTTAGTGAAGGCGACTCCTTTCCGCTAAGCTCCATCATCTTGTTGCATTTTCAACACTGTGGAGACTCATACTAGTGTGCAGGAGCCTACTTGGATAAGGCTACAACCTTCTCCCATTCTTCCTCACCCACTGGAAGGGAGCTCCAACTCCGTAATCTCATTTACCAGCACCCACCGCAAGGGAGCTCCAACCCCCTTATCTGATTCACCAACTACCATTGTAAGGAAGCTCACTAAAGGCTCCAATCCCCAACACCTCTATGGACCATGTTTCATAATATTTCATACTGGATCCACCTGATCGAAAACATCAAACCTGTAGGCCACTTTTCATCATATTTTCAAACTGGACCCACTACCATCATTTAATCCAAATACCAAATAATAATTCTTAAACCAATCATTGTATCAAATAACTCAATCACTAAACCAACTGAATGAAAGAAATCATTGAATATTAATTAATCAATACAACCAGATAAAACTAGACCAAAATAGATCATATCAATGCATAGCTACTCATCAATAAGCCAAACATTGTTACCCATCACGGAAACCAACTACTTCTACTAAAAACCATGATCAACCGTATGTCAGAATATATACGTTAATGTTCTGAGTCATACCCACATATGTACATGCTTCTCCTTAGGAGGAGTTGCGTACAAATATGAAAGTATTGAACAACTGAGTCTAAATCACTGTCACACTGAATCAATCGCTGAATCACATACTTAATGCATCAAAAATCACTAAAACGGGTTTAGATCATCACTCAGTTTCATCATCTCTAATCAACATATTATTCCGTAAATTATTCATCCCAACCAGAACTGTCAAACACAGATTATATTGACAGACAACAGTAAACCTAACAAAACTGATCTAATATCAATAATAACTCATACTACAAAACCCTATCATATGTACGTGACTCTTATAAATCAATTTTGTGTATGTGTGCACTTATCATTCACCACACCTGCGTACATATCTCAAAATATTGAACCCTTAATATAAATCACTGCATTACTGAAACAATCACTAAAACACATACATACCACGTCACAAATCTTAGAACCACATACAGATCATCATCTTTAATTAACATATCATTCCATAAACCATTCAACCCAACTAGAAATGTCACACAGATTATCATGAAAGATACATCACTGACAGACAACAGTAAACATAACAGAACAAATAATCCATTATCATCAGCTCATACTGCAAAACCCTAGCAGATGTGCGCGACCCTTATAAAGCACTTCTGCATATGTATGTGCCTTTTATACCTAAAACCCGCATACAGATCTTTCCATACTAAAGAATGTATATGCGACTATCCAGAACCAAATCCACATATGTACACAATATTTTTGAAGCACACCTGCATACAGATCTGTAACTATTGAGTCATACATTCACTGCACAACAGAACATCTATCAAACCCAAGTCTCCGCATACATTTTAACAGATACACATCATAAAATCAGCATCATAGATATATCAAACCATAAGCATATTATTCAATAGATAGTTATTTCAAATCTAATAGATTTGATGCATTATCATACTCCTTGGTGCACATCTATTTCAGATCAAACCAATCATCAATAACCCAACACTTGCACCCACAGCACTATGATCTCCATCTCCTTATATAACTTAGGCCTTAGCATTACCTTGGGTCAATTCCTTAGTAATGTCGATGGTATTATTTGACAAGATAAAATATATGTTGTCGCACTCATTACTATGGACCAATATCATGGTAAGGAACCCCTAGTATTGAGAATAACATGGTGCAAAAATTATACGCAACGTTTCTTCACCATACTCCCGTATGTATGCGGTTTCTCTTCACAGGACCTGTGTATACTTTCCTAAACTTTTATTATATTATATTTTTCTGTCTTTGAACTAATATTCCTTTGTCCATTCTGTCTGTCACAATGCATAATCATCATGTTGATATCTTTATCAATTAGGTTGCCATCAAGGACAATAGATTAGTCATAGTGCCAATAGTCTCCCCCTTTGTACTTGATGGCAAGAAATTTGGTGTTTGGTTGCCACCACCTGTAAACACATATGTTTACATGCCAAAATTCTTTCCCAAGTAGCCAAGCATTCTCCAAACACCAAGCTTCTCTCCCCCTTTGACATCAACGGTAGGGCTGACCAATGTTGAATGAAGACTTCTTTCCTCCTTTTGTAGAGATGAGTATTGTGGATATGATGTTGATGAATATGAGAACTAACCATACTCCCCCTAAGCATATGCTAAATATTTTGGAATATTTTCAATGAAGTACATGACTCTATGACTCAACCTAATATGATATTTCCCATCACCAAGGGCTCATACTTACATCAATCACCCAACACAGTGGGGTTACATATTTGACTTAATATTACATCAAATGACCAAAATGGGATTACATACATAATTGACTTGACTCCAATAGTCCAAACATGACTAAGTTTTACAATGATTACATCATGGGTCTTTACATGACCTTTACATTAAGAGACAACCATGACATTTATGATCACAATAAAAGACAAGGACCTAAACCATGTAGTAGTAAGACCTTAATAGTCATCATAGGATATTGCAACATAGATAGCAGCAATATGAACAACAACATGCACATTCTTATTATCAATATGCAAGATAAGACAATGTAGCTTCAATACCATCAACCTGTGACCAAGTATGCAATATTATCAAATTGTAACAACAACATAAGATTGTTCCATAGAGATATGTTACCAACTCATCCCGTTGACCTCATCAAGGTCAACTTTCTCTTTCCCTTTGTAGAAGGAGCTTCAATCCACATACATCAAAGACATATAGATCTTTTGCAGCACAACAACATATCTCTTCATCAACAACATAAGTGATAACCAATAGTATCATCATAAAGTAAGATAGGCAATGTAGCATCAATCAACATCACCATGTGACCATATCTTTCAAGAATCTATATGTGACTAAATATGCAATGTCTCCAAGATCACCCAACAGTTGTAGCAGTAGTATAGCAATAACCATCCTCTCATCTTCATGCCGCCTACCTTTTCCTCATAGGCAACAATACCATTCTCTTCACCCATTAGCTTCATGCAAGAAGAATTATCACACCATAAACTTCAACAATATGCAACTCAAGTAACCATCCATCAATGATAACCTATGGCATAGAGATAGAAATATGGACTCATCATCAACGCGACATAAGACTGTGTAATCAAGCTTTGTTAGTAACCCATGTTCTTGACCTCATATTATCAAGATAAAGATGCTCTATATACGAAGAGAACAATCCTCGAGAAGCATACCATGTGTAGCATATCATGTACATGTAACATATGTGAGAACCAAGAAAAACACTATAGACATCATCCATAATTGCACCATATGCTACTTATGCATCATTGAAGGCATAATGACAACAACATACAAGTAGTGAGTGAAAATCATCATCATCAACTAATGTCAATAAGGACCATGGAATGCATATAATCTTCATGTAGAATTAACTCTACTAAGTACAAATTTATCCAAGACTTTATCATCACTAAAGACAAAATAACAACGATTCTCAAGGAAATTATGATTCCGAAGAGATAAGATGGAGATTGTTTTTTCGCTGCTCTGCAAACTGAGCTAGGGTTGAATCTAGGGTTGTATCATTGGATACCATGGCGGGGCGCGCAGGGGGGAGTGCTGCTCCCTCCTACAGTCAAATATTGGTGGACAGAAGCAAGGAGGTAGGAATGCATCATTTAAAGAAACCTATGGAGATGGAAATAAAGGCTATTAACACGAAAAAACTGGGAAAAAACGGACCTCAGTAACAGGAAGGGGATCAGCAGGAAGCCAATAGAGAGAAGAGGACAGGGGGCAGCCAACAGAAAACTGCTTCCATGAGCACAACTGGGGTTTGTAAACCCAAATAGACCATAATTCCTCAGGTCATTTTAAGCGACCCAGCACTACAAGCGCACAGAGATCACATGACGGAATATGCGGTTATATGCAAATTCATGGGGATATGGCCGACGGAGAAGGCGTTGCACATATGGATAAGGAGCCACTGGAAACCCAAGGGGGAAATAAACCTTCACCTGGGATCCAAGGGCTTCTTCATAGTGGTTTTCACAAGCCTAGAGGACAAAGACAAAGTGTTTGAAGGAGGACCTTATTTCTATGCTGTTGCAGGCCTCTACATGCAACCATGGATGATGAACTTTGTCCCAGAACGTGAAACATTCACATCGGTACCGGTATGGATTAGACTCTACTCCCTTCCTCTAGATTATTGGCTGCCGAAATCTCTGAAGACAATAGGCAACAAACTGGGGCATTTTATAAAGATCTCAGATGCAACACTGAAAGGAAAATATACCTCCTTCGCCCGGATATGTGTGGAAATGGACTTATCTGGGACACTTCTGTTGGCATTATGATGCATGTGTTGTACTTGATGGAAAACAACTGATAGAAGATCAACTCACTTATATATATCTAGATGAATCTACGGAAGAGATATCAGATGACAATTCTCAGTATGACAATTTCAAAGGGGGAGATTGTTGGCATTATGAGACAAGTGTTGTCCTTGATGGCAAATCACACAAATGATAAATTATAGTGCAGCAAATTTATTTGATAAATTATAGTGCAACAAAGTTTCCTTCATGTAGAGAAAAGTTCACGCACTTTTATGCAGAGAAAAGTTTATTCCATGTAGAGAAAAGTTCACGCACTTTTATGCAGAGAAAAGTTTATTCCATGTAGAGAAAAGTTCACGCACTTTTATGCAGAGAAAAGTTTATTCCATGTAGAGAAAAGTTCACGCACTTTTATGCAGAGAAAAGTTTATTTCATGTAGAAAAAAGTTCACGCACTTTTATGCAGAGAAGAGTTTATTTCATGTAGAGAAATGTTCACGCACTTTTATGCAGAGAAAAGTTTATTTCATGTAGAGAAAAGTTTACGCACTTTCATGCAGAGAAAAGTTCCCTTCATGCAAGAGAAAAGTTCACACACTTTCATGGTTGGTTCATGGTATTAGTCCGACAGTTTTTGATCCTATGGTTTTGGTCCGTGGTATTGCATCCAAAAGTGTTGATCTCACGCATTTTCATGGTTGGTTCATGGTATTAGTTCGACAGTTTTTGATCCTATGGTTTTGGTCCGTGGTATTGCATCCAAAAGTGTTGATCTCACGCACTTTCATGGTTGGTTCATGGTATTAGTCCAACAGTTTTTTTGATCCTATGGTTTTGGACCGTGGTATTGAGAAAGGACTAAGGCTATAAAAGAGGAAGGAGATCATTTGGCAAAGCATCTTCTGAATGATTGAATATCTGATAAAGTGTTAGATCTAGAATAATGTGATTGGGTTATGGTGCAGATCTGGATCTGAGCTAAAGAGGGATCTCACCGGTTGATGGAGAACAAGATCTAAGGATAGATCGGGATCAAATGGTTTGAAATGAACTATCTCTATATATTTGATTATGCTTATTCTAGATCTGTATACTGACGCTTGTAATGATCTGAACTGGGTATAACTTAAGTTTGAAATCGTTGCAAGTCATGTTTGAATATTTATAGATCTGTACGCGGGTTGGCTTTGGTGTAAGCGCATATGTATGCAGGCTTGGTTCATTGTAGTAGCATATACAATTTGAACTATGATATTTGAAGTCACAGGTGGTTCTGGTTGTTGATGGGTTCTGATGACAGTTTAAAGGTGTCAGTATTCTGCATATCCTATTTGGTTGATTGTGTTTAGCTTCAATATTGATGGATGAGAACTAATATTGGATCAGGATCATAATGACTCGTATTTATGTGATCTGATGGACTAGATTAGGGTGCTAACACATATATTATCCTTGTATATGTATTGATCTGGTGTTTGGGTGATTCAGAAGATTGATTGATTATGTGCTTCAATGATATTAATGGGTCCAGTATGAAAATTGGATGAAACGTGGCCTTTCAGATTATGTGTTGTGCTTCAAGAGTATCCAGTTTGAAAATTGATGAAACGTGGTACCTGGAGGAGAGAAGATTGTAGGTCGGTGCCTACGTACTAGTATCTTAGCTAGTACAAGAGCTAAGGGGGTGGCAGCTCCCTTCCAGTAGCAGTTGAAAACTTTGGAGCATTGTAGCAGGTAGCAGCCTGCGTACTAGTAAATGGATCGGCTAGTACAAGAACTATGGGGGTTGTAGCTCCCTTCCAGGAGAGACTGGAGAACGAGAGAGGGTTGTAGCTCTCTGCAGGTAGAAGCCTGCGTACTGGTATAAGACTGCACCAGTACAGAAATATTGTAAAAGGATTTTCTTATTAAGAAGAAGATTGAGATGACTTGCAGCAGGTGGTTTTCTCCCACATTGGGTTTCCACCTTATATCATGGTGTTCATGTGTGTGGGTTATGTGTGATGATCTGTTCTATTTTACTGCACCTGTTTACTGTTAATATGGTTGATAATGTTCTAATGCACTCATTAAGGATCAACTAACTGAATCATAAGAAGTTGTGGAAGTAGCATATATGAATCTGAATATGGAAATGAAAAAGCTTTATTGATGTGATAATACTGATTCACCCCCCCCCCCTCTCAGTATTATTTCCAGCAACTTCTAGACACGATCATTTTAGAAGTGTATGATGAAGAATGGGTGCAGGCGGTGGACTATGAACATGTCCCTTTTAGGTGTCGTAAATGCCATGAACATGGACATCTATATAGAGACTGCCCAACAAACAAAATGGAAAGAAACGTCAAAATCGCAACAGATAAAAATCCTGAGGGTTTCACCAAGGTTGGGGGCAAAGGGAAAGGTGGGAAGCAACAACAAAAGAAGATTGATGAGGACAGACAACCGAGCCAAAATGGTTTCAAGATCCCAGAAGAAGAAGTTGGAAACAAAGGAACAAACCAGGAATCAGAGATCACTCCTACTGAGAAGGAAAGGGATGCAAGCATGGAAAATATGATAGAGAATAGCCAGCAAAAGGAGGATCTGCCAAGTAGTATGGAGATAAGTAGGGACCATGAGATGACACCAAGTGAAGCTAGAACAGAGGACCATGAACTGCAGGAGATTCTAGAAAGGGAGAATTTAGATCTAGAGAAGTTTCTGGAACAAGGTATCACCAAAGGAGTGGATTCCCTGCCAAAAGAGGATTTTGATAGGGTTCAACAGCTCTTCCTCTGGAGATCACAATCGAAGGGCTCTGGAGTCAAAATAAATCATGAAAGCCAGGAGCATAAGGGGGTCAAAACGATGGAGGACTCGCAGATACAATCTCCCAAGAACCCGAGTAGGAAGAGAGGAATAAAAAGACAGAATGAGCTATTTAACAAATGTGGGAAACTCATGTTTGACTCAAGTAAGATGAGAGATATCACTAGTTATTCCTTTACAAATATTTCTTAATGAAGCTTACAACCTGGAACATTAGAGGTATAGGAAGTAGAAGGAAACAAAGAAATCTTAGCAGTAGAATAAAAGAAGAAAAACTAGATATGGTTTTTATTCAGGAAACAAAATGCTCGATGGAAAAGATCAGAGAAATACATAACAAATGGTTAATCAAGTATGAGTATCTAGAGGTCAAAGCAAAAAACTCGGCGGGGGGGATTCTTACGCTCTGGGATCCCTAGAAATTTGGAATCCTGGATGTTGAAGCGTCCAGGAACTATCTTTCTTTGGTGTGTCAACCTCTAGGGGATTAGGAGAGTTACATGATCACAAACATCTACAGGCCTCAAAAGCAAGAAGACAAGCTCAAGCTTCTCACAGCCCTTGAGGAGCTAAGAGCGAGACACCCTGATGTGCCCTGGATTGTTGCAGGAGATTTCAATATGATCAGATCTCTTACAGAGAAAAAAGGGGGTATCAGACAACTAGGCAGAGACTCCATCGCCTTCCAAAACTTCATAATGAACATGGGGTTAGTGGACACTGAAGCCTTAAATGGCACCTTTACCTAGAACAATAAGAGAGGAGGGGCTTCTCAAGTCGCCTCCAAGCTGGATAGATTTCTCATCTCAGAGGACCTCTTTTTGTCAAGCCCTGCTATGTCAACTTCTATCCTTCCATTTGGAGGCTCGGACCATTGGCCTGTACAACTTGAAGCCACTTTTATGGGCACACCTAGAAATAGACCCTTCAGGTTTGAAAATGCATGGCTCTCTCACCCTGAATTCACCAGCAATATTGACACATGGTGGAGGGAGGATCTAAACATTCAAGGCACTAAAATGTTCTTGCTCCAGCAGAAACTCAAACACATCAAATCCAAGCTTAAATATTGGAACAAAAAGGAGTTTGGTAATATTTTCAAAGCCAAAAAAGAAGTTGAGCAAAAACTCCAGGAGATCAATCAGATCATCATCACAGATGGTTTCACTGAGGAGCAAAAAAATCTAGCTGATTCTCTGCAGAAAGAATGGGAAGATAGATGCATGCAAGAGGAGATTTTCTGGAGACAGAAATCAAGGGTGCAGTGGATTAGAGAGGGAGAAAGAAACACGAAGTTCTTTCATAAATCTACCATAGATCACAGGGCACACAACAGAATCACAAAACTCAAGGATTCTCAAGGGATAGAGCTCGTCTCTCACAAAGAAATGGAATCTGTCCTTGTTCAACACTTCCTCAACATAGCAGAGGAGCCTCTGGTCGATAGATCTAGGTTCATCAGTAATTTCACAAAGTACATCCCTCAGCTGGTCACCAGAGAAGACAACCACAATCTTAACAAGCCAGTGTCGGAAGAGGAGGTCAGTGATGTGATCAATGAAATGCAAAATGGAAGATCTCTAGGCCTAGATGGTTTCAATGTGGACTTCTCCAAAGCTTGCTGGAGAATAGTCAAACAGGATATCCTTGAGGTGGTGGAAGACTCAAGAAGATCCAAATCGGTTCTAAAGGCTCTTAATGCCTCCTTCATAGCTTTAATCCCAAAATAGGAAAAATCCATGACTCCGGATGGTTTCAGACCCATAGCTTTATGTAATGTGGTGTACAAAATTATTTCCAAAGTTATAGCCAACAGACTCAAGCCCCTTCTTCCAGCTCTTGTCTCAGAGGAGAAAACTGGCTATGTGGAGGGAAGACAGATTCTCAATAACATCATCCAAGCTCACGAGGTGGTACACTCTCTCAAAAGCAATAAACAAGCTGGTATGATCATTCAGCTGGACCTAGCGAAAGCTTACGATAAGCTAAGTTGGTCTTATATAAAGGCAGTACTAAGAGCTTATGGCTTTGACCACAACTGGATAAGATGGGTTATGGCACTAATATCCACTGCCAGTTTTTCCATCTTGCTTAATGGTGCTCCTTCAAGAACCTTCATGCCCTCTAGAGGTCTTAGACAAGGGGATCCGCTCTCTCCCTTCCTCTTTTTTCTTATGATGGAAGGGCTAGGCAGAGCGATCAAAACAGCAAATGCTGAAGGAAGAATCCAGGGTCTCAAACTCACCTTGGATGGAGTGGAAAATACTCACCAACAATTTGTGGATGACACGATGTTGCAGGGTATACCCACAGTCAGGGAAGCCAGAGTGATCAAACAAATCTTAAACGACTTTGCTATGGCAGCTGGCACAGAGGTAAGCCTCAACAAATCAAAAGTTTTCTTCTTTAACACTAACATTGCTATCTAGAGGAACATCACCAGAATTCTTGGGTTTCAAAGGGAACAGTTACCTTCCAAGTACCTGGGAATGCCTCTTATAGACAAACCTCTAAGCAAGGGAGTGTGGGAGCCGATAATGAATAAGCTTCAGGACAAGATCAGGAAATGGACATGCAGGTCTTTAAATTTGGTGGGACGCCTTGTGCTCACATAGGCTGTCTTGCAGGCTATTCCCTTTTTCATGTTCTCAGCTCTTCCGGCTATGCAATAGATCAGGAGCATTCAAAGGGATTTTCTATGGGGCAGAGGGGAAGAGAAAAAGAAATGGGCTTTAGTAGCATGGGACAAGATCTACAAGCCCAAGTCCCATGGTGGTTTGGGGCTTCATGATCCTGAAACCCTCAGCAGAGTTTCAGGAGCTAAACTTTGGTGGAGGTGGCTCAAGGAATCGGCAACCCCTTGGGCCAAGCTTTGGAAACAAAAATATGCAAAAAATTGGCAGGAGAGGGACCACATCTAAATGTCAAGGTGCATTAAGGGCTCCCACATTTGGAATCTTGCTTGGGAGAATAGAGGTATTGTCCAGCAGCATAGTTTCTAGGAGATCTGAGTTGGGAACCTGGCACGATTTTGGGAGGATAACTGGCAACAGGAACCCAATTTGTTTAAGGACGAATTAGCCGCTCTCAAAAATGATACTGACAACAAAGGTTTACTTATGGTAAGAGACTTCTAGGATCAAGTAAGGAACAATGGTAAATGGAGAATCTGGAAGGATTTAGGCCACAGTGAAGATAGCCCTTTGAAGGCCCAGGTAGATTCTCTTGCTCGGGATTTGGAGCAAAGGAATATTTTGGTGTCCTCCTTATCTGACCAACTAAGATGGGGAAAGAACATCGAAGGAAACATTAACCTCAAAGAAGCTAAAAGAATAGTCACAGGGCTTATCGACCAAAACCCTAATCAGGTATGGAAGAGCCTTTGGCAGAACCCTCACTGGATGAAAATAAAGTTGTTCATTTGGCTTGTTCAATAAAAGAAAATTTTAACTTGGGAGAATCTGCTAAGAAGGGGTTTTGTTGGCCCATCCAAATGCCCTCTATGTGGCTCACAAGAGGAGACGATGAATCACCTACTCAACCTCTACCCTTTCACCTCCACCATGTGGAATTGGCTGGCTTCAGTCTTCAAGCATACTGATCAAGATAGACTCAGCATCACCAATACTTTGAAAACATGGAGGAAAAACTTCTCAGGCAATGAATTCATCAATAAATCTTGGACTTTGATTCCAGGCTTTGTCATCTGGGATGTTTGGAAAGAATGCAATGGTAGGATTTTCAAAAGCAAGACAGGCATGCCCTAGCACATAATTGCACAAGTTCTACAATAGCTCAAAGAAACAGTCAGAGGTTTGTTGTGGAAACTTCCGGAGAATCCTCCTCTGCCCCAGGAAGCTTGTATTCTACTGCAGTTGGGTCTCCAGTCAATAGTCCCACAGGGCATAAACAAGGGTGTGAGCCAAACAAATGCAAGTATGGATATTTGGAAGCCTCCTCCACAAGGCTTCTTAAAAGTCAATATAGATGGAGCGTCCAAGGGCAACCCAGGGTTAGCTGGTTTTGGGGGTGTTACAAGAGATGAGCAGGGACGCATAAAGGAGATCTTTCATAGTCACTTGGGGAAAGCCACTAACAACATGGCAGAACTTATGGCCTTAGAGAAATGCCTGGAAACCCTGGTGAATTTAAATTCACACAATGTCATCATTGAAGTAGATTTGGAATTGATTATCAAAGCGGCCAAGAAAATGTGCAATGGAACGACACCGGAAAAAGTGTCGAAACATTGGAGGTTATCGTAGGTCTTTCACCGTATTCACACCCACCTACAAACCTTAAGAACTGTCAACTTTGTCCATGTGAAAAGAAAAGCAAATATGCTGGTTGATCGTCTGGCGAATGAAGGGGTGATTAATAAGGGCAATGGTACTCGGCACGTTTGGGAGTCGATACCCCCAGGAAAACTATGTGATGATTGTCTCTGTCAGGCTGCCAAAGATATGGAACACTTCCAGATCTTCAGCAGAGAGAAGGAGAAAGACTAGAGAAAGGTGAGAAGAGCAGAGGTCCTTGGGCTGCGGTCTCTCCCAATTTGTAAAACTCAAGGAAAAGAAGATTGGAGAAGTGAAGCGGTTATACAGTTCCTGGTGGAATAGAGGTCATGGGTTGTTATGGATGAGCGGCTTTAGGAGGGTTTCAAAATGAACAGCGGATCTCAGTCTAAACATGGGAGGATCAGGAACAAAGGAAATGATCTAGAGCAATCAGGAACGAGGGATCGACAGGATGGATTGATGATGCTTAGGAGAACTGAGGGATTAAAACGCTACTTAACCCATTCGTTAGTTGAAAGTCCGAAGTCCACAGGTTCTTTTGGCCTCAGTCATCCGACGGATTTTGGGCTGAAAAGAGAGTGAACGTTAACCACCTGGACGAACCTGAAATCCTATAGGTTGAGGAGCTCTATTCCTTTTCGGGTCCGGATTTGTGTTATTCATCATGCTGTTGTTCCACTGTTGTTCAGACCGAAATCATGGTGGACCATTGGAATAAATAGACATTGATCGACGGTGCAGTTTCCCCACGCAACTCTTTTGATCATAGGATTTGTGGACCATCGGATGAGGAGTTCATTTCGACGGTGGGGATTGCGAGTTCAGGCTTGGGCGTGGGGAGCAGTTCGGAGAAGATTGATTGGTGCGATTTTGGTATTTTTTGAAGTCCGTTGGTCTTTGCAATTTGTATGAGAAACCAGTGAATAGAAAGGAACTTGTTCCTTAGTCTTATGCTATAGAATTGATTTATCCCAGCAAAATATTGTAACCTTGTGAGACATTGTTTGATCTTGGGTTTTGTAAACCCTGTTAATGGTAAACCAGCAACGGGCCTGTCTAGTGATGGTAAACCAGCAACAAGTTTGTCTTTGCACGGGTAAAGACATGTATCATATGTATTTCACTTTTACGGGTAATAGAAGGTTCCACTCTTACTTGACAAAAAAAAAAGACAAAGTAAAAACATCATATGTTTCTTCAGTAGCAACAACTACACATCATCAATGGTATATATACTTAACATCATCATGCAACAAGTAATTCTCAAGAAATGATAATGCCAAAAATGCACTATTAGAATCATAACAAAAGCTCCCCCTAAACCTGTGTTGACTATTCACTATCAGGTTTGATCATATCCATCCTCATCGATCAATAAATCCATCAAAAGAACCAAAGTAATAATGCCATATTGCAACAACTCATAAGCCATCATAAGGCAATACTTCTTCTAAGTAGTATCTAAGCATCAACATACTGTAGCCAACCAATGTCAAAACTAGAAAGCCAAATAATAAATAATTGAAGCATATCATAAATTATCCCTGAGTTTGTCCCACATACGCAACTGTCTAGACCAAAACTCACATATATACGCGACTGTCCTTCATATAATATGGGTACAGAAAGTAAAGTGTTGAAATTTCATAGCCACAACTCCCCCTAATCTTGTACTTTATGTTCATGTTTCACTGTTACTACATTAGATGCACTGTCAGTAATATAAGCAACATGAATATCAAATCAATATGGGAATCATTATATAACTACCCTTGAGATAATACATCACTGGTCTTGAGGACCCGATAATCTTTTGCTCCTCATGAGGTCATGTACTTCTACAATCACTATGAGAAGTGTTCTTTTAAGGATAATGTATTACAGTATGGATCATCTTCTTTTACTCTGAGTCTGAATCCTCCTCATTTCTGCCAAAATTCAGTTCTTTAAACATGTATAATTTGTCTAGATTTATGTATTCTCTTGCTATGATTTTCCAGTTTCTTCATCCATAACCTTGCACTTGGTTGATGTAAACACAATTATATTTCCTTTATCTACCATTTGACCTAAACTTAGAATATTCTTCTTTACCCCTTAAACTAATAAAGTATCATCTAGTCCTCTATGTTTATTAATTATAGCTCTACATTTTCCCAAAACTTTTGCTGGAGCATTATTTCCAAGAATAACCTTACCATATTGGTTTTCTTGAGAGACTCCATATTTCTCTTATCTCCAGTCATGTGATGATAACATCCATTGTCTATGTACCATTCATCTTATTCTTAAAATGAACAGAGAGAAAGACCACATCTTATATGTTCTTCTTCTTTCTGCTTATTATGAGAAATGTTGGTAGATCCACATTTTTACGGTATTTTGACATTAATATTATCATCTGATTTCTTTCCATGTTGTCTGAGGCAATCCATGTATTTTTCTTGCATTCTTTTTCTTCATGCCCAAACTTGTTACAAGCATAACATCTTATATGAGCAGAGGAATCATAATATTTTTGTTTCATATTCCTTCTATTGCAATCAATAGCTCCATGACCAAATATGTTATAAGTAAAACAATATCTCTTAACGAGACTTGAGTAACTAGAAGCTGATGATCTTTCTGTGAAGCGGTTATTTTCTTGAGATCGAAACAATCTGCTTCTATAATTAGCTGCAATGTGTCCATAATTATGACATATAAAACATTCAACATTATTGATCAGAGGAGAGAATCGATTAACACTTCTATAGTTAGGAGTAGATGGTTTCCTTTGAAGATTTACTTTCCTTGTTTGTTGATTAGGTTGAATTCTTATCTCTTTATTGAGCACTTCAGGTTTTGCATTATTACCCTTTAGATTCTTTGCACTAGCTTATGAACTAGATTCTCCTTTAATAGTTTCATGAAAACCAAGACTATATTTAATGGCAGGAGACCTTTGACTACTAAGAATGTTATCCAAAATCTTAGTACTATCTTGAAATATCAAATGTTTATCCTTTTCTTCTAATTTACCTTTTAGAATGTTTACCTCAACCTCCATTCTTTGGTATTTCTTTTCCTTTTCAAGATATTGATTTCTCATTCCTTCTTCAACCTTTGTTCCTTATTGCACTTGCTCCTTTAATTTGAAAATCTCTTCCTTCAACCCATTTTCTTATTCTTCTAATTCTTGAAGTAGTTCATCATTTCACTTATCTGATTTTTCAAGATCTTCTCTTAGAGAGACGATCTTAGCTTCAAGACCTTCAGAATATTGTTTAGATTCTACAACAACATTTACTGATTTAATATGATCCTTATTATCATATGCCTGCAACTTATCTTTAATATTAACAATAGTTTTCAAAGCTAGTTCAAGTTTCCTTCTAAGATTGAAATTTTCTTCTCAATCAGTAACTCCATCTGACATAACAAAGGTTGCTTTATCATCGTGTTCATTTTTTGACACATTGTTAGAGATCAGATTACCTGATAGTTCTCGTAATGAGAAACCTTCCTTTGGTTTTCTTGTAGCTAATCCCACACTTGCTTTGAAGTTGCATAATGCATAACCCTATTTAATGATGAATTAGGTATGTTATTAATGACGCCACTTAATGCCTTACTGTTATTTTTCACTTCTTCGTCTGATGGAGGAATTTTGGTGAAGCCATTGCATACTAAACACAAAACATCGTGGTTCATTAGATTAGACTTCATCTTTTATTTCCATTGTTGATAATTATGTACCCCTTCATTGTCCATTGTTTCTTACTTGCCTTGTTCTTCTGCTTATAGGGCCATCAATTTTTAATTTGTTTTCTTTTTAGAATTTTCACTTTTACCAATGAGTGAAAGTTCAGTTGCACTATCATAATCACTATCATCATTATTACATAGACAATGAAATGGATAAAAATAGAACAAAAACCCATACCTGATAGTTCTTTGCTACTATCTTCTTCATTCTTAATCAATAGAAAGTGGGGTGATCCCAAAACTAAATGTCACTATATCTGATATACACCTGTCACTACCATAGTTTTCTAACTCCTTCCTTCGAGCTATGTTATTATTTCCCATCATCCTTGATCCACTCCAAGCAGCTATGATTTAACCTAAGTGGCCTTCTCTGTTACCAATTGTTGGGAAAAATACTAAGAGTTGGGAGGGGGGTGGTGGGCAGGGAGTGGGGGGGTGTGAATCAGTATTTTAAAAGTCACTTAAACATTTCAATTTTCTTATTTATATTTATGTACTCTACTGTCATTAAGTAAACCAGCGTATGTATGTGACTATGATTAAGGAAAACATCATATATCTAGTTAACTCTCATTTCATGCATTTCGTCATCTGTTTTATTTTAACCAGTGTATCATTACTTCATTAGCCTTTAATCAAATATTAACCATGAGCAGTAATAAAAGAATAAACCATCACACATAAGCAATAAAAATAACACTTGAGGACACTAGGATTTTTAGGAGGAAACCCATGTGGGAGAAAACCACCGCTATCGTCATCTCTATATTAATCTTTTATTCTAAAGGAAAACATCTTATAATCTTGTACTGGTACAAACTCGTACTAGCACGCCACATTCAGAATGCTACAACCTTCTCTCATTCTCCAACACCCACTGGAAGGGAGATCCAACCCCCTGATCTTGTTTACCGACACCCACATGAAGGGAGTTCCAACCTCTTGATATGATTCACCAACTACCACTAGAAGGAATCTCACTGAAGGCTCCAACCCTCAGCACCTCTGTGAACCACATTTCATAATATTTCATACTAGATCCACCTGACCCAAAACATCAAACCTGTAGGCCACTTTTCATCATATTTTTAGACTGGACCCACTACCATCATTTAAGCCCAATACCAAATAATAATTTTGAAACCAATCACTGTATCAAATAAGTTAATCACTAAACCGACTGAATCAAAGAAATCATTGAATCTTAATTAATCAATACAACTAGATCAAACTAAACCAGGATAGATCATATCAATGCACAACTACTCATCAATAAGCCAAACATTGTTACCCATTACAGAAACCAACTGTTTCTACTGCAAACCATGATCAATTGTATGTCAGAATATATATGCTAGTGTTCTGAGTCATACCCACGTATGTACACGCTTCTACTTAAGAGGGCCTGCGCACAGATGTAATAGTACTGAACAACTAAGTCTAAATCACTGTCACATACTAAACTCATCAGAGATCACTGAACCAGGTACAAATCATCACTAAATAGCATCATATATAATCAAAATATTATTCCATAAATAATTCAACCCAACCAGAACTATCAAACACTGAGTATATTGACAGACAACAACAAACATAACATAATTGATCAGATATCAATAAAGCTCATACTGCAAAAACCTAACATATATACACGACTCTTATAAAGCAAAGTTCGTGTATGTACGTGCTTCTTATTCACCACACTTTGATATAGATCTCAAAAGACTGAACCCTTAATCTCAATCACTGCATTACTAAAACAATCACTGAAACACATACATACCCCATGATAGATCTTTGAACCACATACAGATCATCATCTTTAATTAACATATCATTCCATAAACCATTCAACCCAACCAAAACTGTCACACACAGATTATCATGAAAGAGACATCATTGACAAACAACAACAAACATAACAAAAAAAATCAACCATTATCATCGGCTCATACTGTAAAACCCTAGCAAATGTATGTGGCCCTTATAAATCACTTCCGCGTATGTACGCACCTTTTATACTTGACACCCGCGTACAAATTTGTCCATACTAAAGAATGTATACACAACTATCCAGAACCAAATCCACATATGTACATGATATTTCTAAAGAACACATGTGTACACATATGTAAATACTGAGTCATACCTTCTCTGCACAATATAACATATGTCAAACCCAAATCTCCACTTACACTGTAACAAATATACATCATAAAATCGTCATCACATATCTATCAAACCATAAGAAAATTATTCAATAGATAGTCATTTCATATCTATGCTAATGGATCAGATCTATTAGATCTGATCCATTAGCATACTCCTTGGTGCACACTTATTTTAGATCAAACAAATCATCAATAACCCAACACTTGCACCCATAACACTATGATCTCCATATCCTTATATAGCTTAGGCCTTAGCCAATACCTTGGGTCAATCCCCTAGTAATGTCAATGGTATTCTTTGGAGGGATCAAATATCCATTTTCGCACTCATTACTATGGACCAATACCATGGTAAAGACCCATTGGTACTGAGAATACCATGGTGCAGAAAATGTACACGACTTTTCTTCAACATACCCGCGTATGTATGCAGTTTCTCTTCACGAGACCCTTGTATACTTTCCTAAACTTTTCTTTTATTATCTTTTCTGTCCATGAACTGATATTCCTTTGTCCATTCTCTCTATCACGTTGACATCTTTATCAAGTAGGTTTTCCATCAAGGAAAACACATTAGTCGCGATGCCACCAGATCAAAGGGACTGACATGATGGGGATCCATATCCTAAGTGTATAGGTGTGAGGAGGGAAAAATCATTGATGCATGAGATATCAACTCGTTATTTGTTTTTCCACCCCTCTTGTGCAGCTTTTACTTTTTCTTGATTTTTATTTGTATTACTACTCAAAGCTCAAAGAGTTAAAGCTTGCTTTGTATGATGTATAATAGTTGTATTACCCATCAATGATGAGGAAACTCATTTCCCATCAGGGTTGGTGCACACAAGGGTTCATTTGACGATATATAAGGGTCACATGTGCTCAAGAATTGGGTGATGGCTAATGAGTGAGGTAGATATCATGCTAGGCTTTCTCCCGCTTGCTAATGTCTATGTCCTAACCATCTTTTGCATTATGATATTATTATATTTTATTGTGTGACGATAATATGATTTTTCCTTTTCTTTTAGTTGCATCAACCTCCCAGGGAAAGGTTTCAGGCCCTACATAGGTATGTGGATGTATGGGTGCCAAATCCGAGAGAATCAAAGGTTAGTTGAACCCAAAGAATGGAGATGGAATTTGGGGCTTGAAATGTAAGATGGAAAAGTGGTAAGTATGGAATAGGGATATATTGAACACACTATAACAATCAAGGTTTCCCTAGTATTTCCCCTCTCTTACCCATTGGGGCATTAGGGGAGGTCCCACTCGACTAGGATTGAAGAATAACCCCCCCATTTAAGGTGAGGGAGCAAGATCACGATCAAAACCCCTCTTTCTTCCAGGTCACCCCATAATCAATGTAAAATGCCAAAATATAAACAAGCATAAGAACCTGATTACAAAATGAATAAAGTACCTTTTGATCGGAAGCACACCTTCGTCTATGTCCTCTTGTCAAATGGGTGAGAAAATATATGATTGATGTCGGTGGTGGTTTTCAGGGGTTGTTGGTTGGTCAGCTAGATGTGTAGAGTGGGAGAATTTTTTTCTCCTATGGTGTCACCCACTTTTGGTGGGTAATAGTTCCATTTTATTATAACTGCACCATTTTTCTCTTAAATACACACTAAGTAGACCTAGTCTCGTGATCATCAAATATTGTTTCATGCATTATATTCATTGTAAAAGGAGGTTTCCCCCATTAATAGGAATGAAATTATTGGTTTCTTATCATTATTAAGGCACAAGGTTCATAACAATTAGTATCTTAGCATATGTAGACCTAAGGTTTTACTATTGAAAACATGTCATTTTGGAATTTTTGTTATAACTTATTTTTTGGGATGTTTTAGATGGTGAAACTTGTAGAACATTGAGAATAAATATATGGGAACATTTGGTTCAAATTTTAAATCTTGATTCACTATACTTTCAGAGATATGCTTAAATGAATTTAGGGTTCCCATATGCTCCCAAAATCAATGTCTAATAGGTTAGTTTGGAATTTTCACTATATATATTTTTAGGATTTTTCATATGGTGAAACTTGAAAAGCATTGAAGAGAAATATCTAGGAAAATATGATTCAAATTTTATATCTCAGTTCATTATATTTTTAGAGATATGCTCTAAAGAAGTTAGGGTTCCTAAATGCTCCTGAAATCAATTTCAAACATGTCGGTTTGACATTTTAGCTATGTTTCAAATGGTGAAACTTGGAACATTTTGAGGGGAGATCTTGGGGAACATCCTATTCAAATTTCAATTTTTTGTTCGCTATACTTTCATAGGTATGCTCTGTGGAAGTTAGGGTTTTATAAAAGATTCTTAAATGAGTTTCAGACAAGTTAGCTTGGTATATTTTCAATAACTTATTTTCTAGGACATTTCATACTGTGAAATATTCATTGATCTTAGAAGACATATAGAATCATCTCATATACTAATTTCGGAATTATATTTGAAGAATTGGAGACGTGGAAAGCTATACAATTTTCCTTCTAGAAAGAGGCCAAAGGTAAACAAGTTTTGTAAAATTTTCCATAACTTTCACTTCACATATCAAATTCTAGAAAACCTATGGAATTGTAGAGAAGACATATCAGATTATTACAGAGAAAAGTTTTTAACTTCATAAGGACTCAAATATGAGATATATATCAAGAAAAAGGTCATCCATTTAGATATTATCCAAATTAAGGTTTTAAAGGTACATAACTTACAAGTAACATATCTTTTGATTATAATATCCAATTTTTTGGGTGACTAGAAATTTTGATAAAGAGGAATACTATGATTATTTTCTCACATGGCTCTAAAGAAAGATTCAAAAGCTACTACACCCATTAGACCTCGCGAAGGTTCCCCAAGGACTCATGAAGAAATTGATCACTTAGAATTTAGGTTCTTCCAACTAGAGAAGAAAGTTAATCAAATGGATGGTAGTATGTTGAAAAATATGGATTTATCAGGTTCTCAAGAAAACCTTAAAACATAAATTATGGATGAAATGGAAAAGCAGATGAATCAAAATAAGGAAGAAATTAAAACTGTCAAGGAAGAGATACAAACTTCCATGAAAACCATTGGAAAACTTCTCTTGGAGAGGTTTCCTAAAAGGGGTATTGATATCCAAGGAAATAATGGAAATAAGGAGAACAATTTTTTTGGAACTCAATTACCTATGGGGAGTATTTTATCAGAATTGGAGAGCACAAAAATTAGTTCATAAAACTATAATCATGATTTTTCAGCCCAAGTTCCACTTCAACATGTCTTCAAGTTAGCACCAAGAAACTAATACATTCTAAATATGGATATGAGGAAGTTTGATGTATAACATGGATATTCGAGATGAAGCAATAATTTGATCTACACCAACATACATCCTTACAAAAGGTAAATATTGCATCCATGTTCTTAGAACAAAATTAACATGTATGATATCAATGGCTTTGTGAAAGAAAAAATGATTGTTATATCTTGGTCCATTTTTATAGAGAAATTGGTAGCACATTATTAGGATATTAAGAGAAAAACATTATTTATTTAATTGATATATCTTCAACAAAAAGATCCAACTACAAAATACATTCAACAATTCCAAAACTTGAGTCTTAGGGTAATGCATATTTCAAATGATAATTTTCTATACCTGTTTATGGGAAACTTAAAGGAAAGCATCCAACATGAGGTGCATCTCTTTGAATCTAAATCTGTAGAGGATGCTTTCAATTTGGAAAGGAAAGTCAAAAGTTGATCCGGATCTTGGGGGGAGAGACCCCCAAGATCTAACAGATTGAGATGGATCTTGGGAGGAGAGACCCCCAAGATCTGAAAACTTGAATTGCCAGAAGAAAAAAAGAGGAGAATGCCCAATAAACAAAACCACAAAGAAACTTTTTTATTAAAACGATAATAACTGTAAAGGCTACATTGTGGCGGACAATTTGTCCTTTTACAAAATGTGACTTGTTACTTATAATATTTTTCAGTTACAATACCACGGGTCAATTCCATGGGTGAATGAATACCATGGGTGGATTTTACAATACCACGGGCAGATGCCATTTACAATACCATGGGTAAATTCCATGGGTGAATGAATACCATGGGTGGATTTTACAATACCACGGGCGGATGCCATTTATAATACCATGGGTAAATTCCATGGGTCGATGAATAATATGGGTGGATGAGTACCATGGGTTGATGCCATTTTCCATTCGGATCATTCCTCCCTCCTTAAGAAGCAATGGTCCCCATTGCGTAAAGTTCCCTCCTGCAAAGCCTTTGTTGAATATGAAGATCCACTGAAGATAAGGGTTTTACGTGGTTAACCCAAAACCCTGATAAATGAAGATCCGAGGATAGAGATACCCTGTAATGCTTGTGACCAACTGTGATTTTGACAGTGTGTGGCCTAGCAAATGGACTTCGATGAACTGTGGGTTTGTGGATGACCCATAACCATGAAGAACGAAGATCCGAGGATAGAGATACCCTGTAATGCTTGTGACCAACTGTGATACTAACAGTATATAGCCTAGCAAATGGACTTCGATGAAGTGTGGGTTTGTGGATGACCCACAACCGTGATGTTGGTTGCTGATGAAGTAGTAGGTGCCTACATAGCCTAGGGTGGGAGGGCACATCTCCAAATAACCCAAGCCGATTGCTGCTATGTTGAAACTGATGAATGTGAAGCAGGTGCCTACTAAAGTGGGGTGGGAGGGCACGTCTCCAATGGAAACCCACTCCGAATGCTGCTCCAGAATTAAAATGGACATAACTCGGCCAATATAACTCAGAATATTTATTATAACCTGTTTTTGGAAGCAGAAGGACCATTTTGCATCTTCCCATGTGATGGAAATCCTTATCTGGGCACTCTGAGATCTCAGATTTGTGCTGCAACAGTTCCGTCGTCACAAAAATTCTGATAAAATAGCTGATTTTAAATCAGCGATATCTCCCACATCCGGACTCCGATTTGACCCATTTTTTTTTTGAAATTGGGTGATTTTTCGAGAGGAATCCAGATCTGGTATTTGATTTTGTAAATTTTGTACCAAATTTTTTAGATCTGATCTGCAAATTCGCCGCCCAAAAAAAAAAAAAAATCCTGCAAAAAAATGAAAAAAGAAAAATTCTTCCTGCTTGACCCAAGAAAGTGCTCTGTGGAGGTTGTAGCACATGCCTGAAGTTTGTTGAATATTGCTGAAAAATTTGAAATTGAAACATGCATCAAACCCTCGTTCCCATGGAATCATAACCTGCTCTGATACCACTGATCCGGATCTTGGGGGGAGAGACCCCCAAGATCTAACAGATTGAAATGGATCTTGGGAGGAGAGACCCCCAAGATCTGAAAACTTGAATTGCCAGAAGAAAAAAAGAGGAGAATGCCCAATAAACAAAACCACAAAGAAACTTTTTTATTAAAACAATAATAACTGTAAAGGCTACATTGTGGCGGACAATCTGTCCTTTTACAAAATGTGACTTGTTACTTATAGTATTTTTCAGTTACAATACCACGGGTCAATTCCATGGGTGAATGAATACCATGGGTGGATTTTACAATACCACGGGCAGATGCCATTTACAATACCATGGGTAAATTCCATGGGTGAATGAATACCATGGGTGGATTTTACAATACCACGGGCGGATGCCATTTACAATACCATGGGTAAATTCCATGGGTCGATGAATAATATGGGTGGATGAGTACCATGGGTTGATGCCATTTTCCATTCGGATCAAAAGTAAGAATGTGACCACCAATAAATTAGCATGGAAAATTTTAAGGATGGAAGTTTATCTTAAAGTTTAGAAACCTTGGTGAATCCCACTAGTCCATAATATGAAATCTATAAAATGTTTGGAGATATTTTGTAAAAATATTCAAATTTATAATATTTTTATATAGTCTATATATATTTTTTGGGGGATTTTTAGGATAAAATAATTTCATTCTATAAAATTTGGGCGAATCATTTTTACAAAAAAATGGAAATTAGCGAATCTTTTTTTTGGATGAAGTATAGAAAAATAGCCCATGGATGAATATTAGCCCCTAAAATTTTCCCTGAAAATTAGTCACTAATAATTATATACAAAATCATGTTGCCTCTACTAAAGTGGTAGGGTTAAATCCTCAACAAATGGATGAAAGAAGAGCAAAGGGACTATGTTTCAAGTATGGAAACAATTACAATAAGGGGCATAAATGTTGTAAGAATAAATTATTCCACATAGACTATGAAGAAATGGAACTATCACATGATGTAGAGCTAGAAGAGACTACTCTAACAATATCTTGTCATGTATTGGTCAATGTGTTAAGTCCTATATAAGCCTCATGTCAACCCTAAAACTCGTTATTAAGTAGTAGATATTGAGTGATGGCATTTCGATTTTTATATTGTTATGTAGGCTAGAACCTCTCATGGCCTTATTTTATTGTAATTGTATCCTTTATCTCCTATATATATATACAAAGGAGACCTAGTCTTAGGTCATCAAATTTTGTCTCGTACATTATATTCATTGTAAAATGAGGTTCCCCCTCAAAGAGGACTATAATTATTGGTTTCTTATCATTGTTGAGGAACAAGTTTCAAATAATGACATCAATACTCCATAAACCCTCAAGATAAAAGGAAATATGAAAAAGAAAAAGGAAACAATATTGATTGATTTAGGTAGTACCCATAACTTTATCAATTACAAATTAGAAAAACTTCTTAATTTCTTTGTATATCCAGTAACATAATTTCAATTAATGATTATAAATCGAGGCACTATAAATTGTTTAGGGAAGGGCCAAAGTATTAAGCTAAATATGAGGTAATATTTGTATGATAGTCCCATGATTGCAATCCAAATGGATGGTGTTAATGTTGTATTGGGGTCCAATGGTTATAGTCATTGGGAACAATGGCCCTTAATTTTCAATATTTTTTCATAAAATTTTGCTCAAAAGGAAAGGAAATTGAGCTTAGAGGTATCCAAGGGAACCTAGTGAAGTGATAAGCTCTAATAGCATGACAAAACTACTCAAACATGGGCACTAGGGTGTAATTGCATAATTGTGTTATCTAAATGTTCAAATATCAATATCATATATAATATTCAAATGTCAATATCATATATCTAAGGGGATTTCCATAAAGTTGTCAACAATCATTCCAAAGTATTTGGATTAATGCCTAAGCATCTTCCACCTACACAAGACCATGACTATGTTATTTAGTTGTGGCTAGGAAGTGTACCAAAAAAAAATGAAGAAGGAAAAATCATACTAGAAGTAGAAATAATCATTGAAATAAATATTAAGCAACCAAGTAATCAAACAATTGTGGAGTACCTCATAAAAAAAAGACTGCCAGTGGAAGGGATCACATAGGAAGATGACTTATTCATGTAGAATCACTAATAGTTAGTCAAATTTTGACAACAACATTTGTTTGAAGTCGAGTAGCATGTTAAGCCCAATGTTAACCTTAAAATCCCCTATTAAGCCCCAGATATTGATTGCTTGCATTTCTATTGTTATATTGTTATGTAGTCTAGAACCTTTCATGGTCCTATTTTATTATAAGTGTACTATTTGTCCCATATGTATATATATATATATATATATATATATAGAGAGAGAGAGAGAGAGAGAGAGAGAGAGAGAGAGAGAGAGAGAGAGTGTGTGTTAAATCTTGTCTTATACATTGTATTAGTTGTAAAAGGAGGTTTCCTCCTTGAAGCGATCTATAATTATTGATTTATTATCATTTTTAAGGTGCAAGGTTCAGAATGCTATAACTCTTTTCCTACCAACCTTTGGTAGGAACAAGCCAATAGTCACCATGTCTCTCGAAAATCCTTGAGATGTAAAAATTGTAAACTTTTGAAATTTTGAGGTTATACTATTTAATCACTACCATGTAGGAGCAATCTAACTAATAGACGAAATGGTTTTTTGGGCAGAATCTAATGATACAATTTCAAGCAAGATTGTGATTTTTTGTTTTTTAAAATACACTTTTGAATGTATAAATGGATTCAACGCCCTAAAAACCCCTCGAGGCACTAGAAATTTACATATTAAACAACTTAAATTTATGATTCTTAAATGTCTCTACTATGTTTTGGGAAAAATTAATGAGAAAAAGTACTCATAAAAGAGTCATTTTGTCTATTAGTTAGGCTTTACAAAAATATACTTCAAAATTTAAATAATTATTTGTGTACTTTTTTTTTTCTTATTACAACTTTTTTATTATAATTTTTTAAATATAAATATAATAAAAATTTAGTATTTTTTAACAAATATTTTATTGAAATTATATATATATATATTATTCTATGTGGTTCAAAGATCCTAGAGATTAGTATGTCTAGAGAATATGTGTACTAGGTAGATTCACGGACGAGATCAATTTTTATTGGCTCAACTACAGAGTCTAACTTCCAGAGTGCCAAGAGAATTGAACCCATAACCTCTTAATAGTAAAAATACATTAATGACGAACATGACCAATTAAACTAACATTTAAAACTATATAAAAATAATATTATTAAAATAAAAAATAAATATTAAAAAAAGAAGATGATTGATAAGGTTGTCATCATTTTGTTAAAGATAAAATCTTATTATATTTAAATTTCCATTTAATGAAAAGAAGCAATTACCAAACATTTATAATTAAATATGTATCCAAAAGAAATTCTATCATTTTGTTAAAGATAAAATCTTGTTAAATTTAAATTTCCGTTTAGTGAAGAGAAGCACCTTTGTGGACCAAACATTTATAAATTAATTCTATTTTATTAAAAATATTTTTTTTTACACTGTAATACAATATAAAATTGTAAAATAATATTAAATTAATTTATTATTTATATATAATTTTTATTAAATTTAAATTTTGCTAAAATTTTTATAAATACTTTTTCCCAATTTGAAATTGATATTAAATAAAAAAATTTATATAAATTTAGCTTGCTTAAATTTGTAAAAGCACAATTGGTAACTTATATAATATGTTCAACTATTTTAACGATAATAATCGAGTAATTAAATCAATCTACAAATTTTTTGAAAACAATTATATATAAAGATTATCCTCAATGATTAGGATTTATGGATCGACGGAATGTACCAATAAAAATCTCCGAGAAAAGTTATGCCTAGTAGTTTATGTCTTCCTAATGGAAACCACAAATGATTAAATATATAAATTATAAACAAGTGGAAGGTCGTTATTTTCAATAAATAATATATTTAATTTAGTGTTTACTATTTAAGATATCATTTAAATTTTATCTAAATTAGTGTTTACTATTTAAATGAAATTTATTTTAAAAGTAATTATTATTTAAAAAATAAAATTTCACATATATAAATGAGTGATTTATTTTAATATTTGTATTTTACATTAAAACTTACATATGATATTATCTTTTATTTTAAATTTTCTTTTAAAATATTTTGTAGGTCTCTTTACAGGTGGATTTATAACTATGTAATAACTTTGTTTAGAAATTTTTTGGCAAAATCACATAATCAATCTTTTGTCGACGCGTTTCGAACCAACCAGTGTGGTTCATCGTCAGGACAAGTTGAAGGGTATTTTTAATATTAAGGGAATTTAAGTGTGAGGATCTAATTTGAGGTTTTCTAATTATTATTATATTAATTCAATAAATTTTATAATAATTTTAAATTTCACAATAATAAAAATGTTATGCTTATAACTTAATAATTATATGGCAATAAAATATAAATAAAATTTAATTAACAACATGTTAAACATGTAAGAAATTTAAAAATAGAAGAATATCTGATTTGGTGGCTAAGTTAGGGTGTTCTTGTTGGGTTACCCGACAGAAGTTGTCTCTCTATCAACTAGGAATGTTTATTCGACTTTCTAGCCTAGGGAACCTCCACAAGTTCCCAAGCCCTCTAAGCCCAAGTCCAACCACAACGATAGTGTGTCCAAGTTAGATTCAACACTCTCCAATAGATCCAAGTATGAGTTCTCCCAAATTTCTCTCAGTTATGTCCCCTCTCCTTCTCCACATTCCACTCCAAAATCACCTCGGACCAAAAGAAGTCCCTAAAAAAAATACAAACCATTGTCCCCTTCTTCTATCCCCCCTTCCTCGTTTTATGCCTTCCTTCCTTATCCGCCCCAACCACCTCTCATGAATGCCCCATATTCTTTGAGGTAAATGCCTTGAATGCTCCCCTCTTTTTGACTTTAAGGCCTTTGAATTTCATCCCCCTAATACCTCCTTGAGCCACCCCCTCCTTATCACTCCACCTACCCCTTCTCCCTTAATTAACACTCGAGTGGTTCATTCCCCAACCAACCCTTGTTAATCAATAAATATTACCATTCAATTAAAATAATATTATTTTAATAAAATATCACCATTCAATAATATGTTATTCTTATGTTAATCAAACTTGAATGTTATTAATTTAATTATTAAATGAATCATGTTTAAAATATAATCATTAATTATAAATCATGTTTTAAGGTTAATTAATCACTAATCATGATTAGTCATTAATCAAGCTTAACCATTTATTTAATCATCCAACACTTTAAGCTTTAGAATACTAGTGTATTTGTGCGAGGTGTGGGTATGTAGCTAACATACACATACCTCATACATATACTAATAATACTTATTGGAATTAAGCACAAAATTCAATCACTCAATAGGTAGGCTAATAAGATAATGTAAGATAATAGGATCAAGTAGGGCATTACATACACCCCTCCTTCAGAAAACTTTGTCCCAAAGTTAGAGTCAAAAGGTTACAAGTAATCTGGAAGTAGTATGACAATAAGGCATAACAAAACAGAGAGAGATATATAGTAGTCAAATTAAGTAAGTCAAGAAAGGATGTCACTTCCCATCTAGAGTCTCCAGCTAATCTATAGCCTTCTATCCTCCCTAACCTACTTTTGCTCCCATCCTATCCATCCTCTGCTGCAATATATTATGGAATCAACTATACTGATCTAAGCACTAACAGAACCAAGATGGTGGAAGCATCAACTATATCGACCTAACTTCCCCCGCAGACAACTGGAAATTGTCATCACATGTCTAGGGGAGCTTGTTTATAACTTATCTCCCATGATTCCACGCTTGGAGGTTACACAATGGGAAATTCCTCCATCCCTCCTCAAAGAAATCAGTTTAACACCCTAATATGGATCACACTACAACACGAGTTAGATACTTGTCATCGAATAATCTAGTCATGAAGTCATGTTATCTGCAATTTTCATCTTACCCCATGTCATAATAGTATATATAAAGTAGATATAAAATGTAATAGAACAATGTCTATCAAACCATTCCTCATTGCATGTCTCAGTATCCCCCAATCACTGGCCTAGATTTTGGCTATCACATAGTCCTTTCCAACCTACAGGTTGGTTCTCATACATAATATATATATATATATATATATATATATATATCTATATATATATATATATATATATATATATAAACAAGTGGTGATAATCATCATGTTATCAAGTCTTGTATCCACATACCCAAAATTTTACCAATCAATATCAACATGCTAGAAGTAAATCTTGCATTAGATAAATCATAACTTTCAAAAGTCATTCTCTAGATAAATCATATCCAAATAAGCCATACATCAAATAAAACAACTCTAATAAGTCATACTCCAGATAAATCATATCCAAGTAAGCAATACATCAAGTAGATCATACATCAAATATTTTAATCAAAACCTAATGCATAAAGTATTTTATATAAGTAATTCCATCTGTCCAATTGAAATGAATCAATATTACCTAGCGTTCATAAATAAAACAACATGAAAATACAAATACAACTTGAGCATTGGTAGTAATCTGTGTCAAAATGGGCATTGCAAATAGTCAAAAAGTGAGGGGTATTCACAATGTATAGTCTTTGCATCCTCCCAAATAGCAGATCCTAGGTTATACTTGTCCCACCAGACCTTAATCCGATCCACCATTCGATGTCTGATTTGTCAAACCCTACAGTCCAATATGTGTAATGGTTCGACCATTACAGTTCCCACATCTGAGGCCTACAATTGCCTTCAATCGAATTTTTGAGATTCATCAGAAACATACTTTCATAGAATAGATACATGAAAAACATCTTGAGTTTTTATTAAAATGGGGTGGAAGTACAAGACAATATGCAATTGATCCAATCTTCTCTTTAATTCTAAAAGGTCATATAAATCAAGGTGACAACTTTGTCCCTTTCCCAAATAGAATGGTGCTTTTGTTGGGTCGGATATGAATAAAAACTTGGTCTCCCACTTCATAACCTTGATCATTCCTATGTGCATCAACATAACTCTTTTGTTTATCTTGTGATTCCTTTTAACTTTTGTTGAATCTGTCTTACTTGTTCTTCTATTTCTAGAACCAATTCTAGCCCAACTATTACTCTGCCCCCGAACGTTTCCCAACTCAGTGGTGTATTACATGGATTTCCAACATAGTTTGATAAGGAGGCATCCAAATTGAACTGTGGTGACTGCTATTATAGGCAAACTCTACCAATGGTAATTACCTTTCCCACTGATTCTAATTATCCATGACATACATTCTAAGCATATCTTCCAAAACTTGATTTACTCTTTCGATCCGCTCATTTGTTTCTATATGAGATGCAGTGCTCAGGTTCAACTAACTCCAAAACATTGACCACAAACATATCCAAAACATAAATGTAAAGTGGGAATCTCTATCATAAATTATCTTTGTGGATAACCCATGTAGCCAAACAACTTCGCTTATAAACACTCGTGCCACGTCAATGACATCATAAGTGTCTCTTACTAGGATGAAATTGGCACTTGTGGTCAATTTATCAACTACAACCAATAGGAATTTCGTGTGGTTGTAGGAGTCTTGTTGGGTGGTAATGATCAACCTTCACTCATTGATATTCAAGACACTTAGTGGAAAACTGAACTATGTTGCGCTTTATGCCTGCCCAAAAGAATATTTTCTTCATGTCCACATACATCTTCTTCACGCTAGGATGTGCATAGTAGAGTACTCTATGTGACTCTTCAAGGAGGGCTCTTCATATATCCCCTTCCTTAGTAATGTACATTCTCCCTTGAAAATCTCAATAGTCCATCTCGTTCAATGACATAGCCCTCAAAATTTGGTTCTATCTGCTTCCCACTTTGGAGCACTGATGTAAACTTCAGATACCAACTATCTTCAAATAGTTTCTCGAACACACACTCCCTCATATTGACCTCCAGGGTACTACTACGGAGGTTCGTGGCCTCTTTCCTAGTGCATCAACCACAAAATTTTCCTATCCCTTAATGTACGAAATCCCAAAATCATACTCACTCAGGAATTCAATCCATTGCCTCTACCTATCATTCAAATCTCTCTAAGTGAAGAGGTGCTTCAAGTTGCATGATTAGTTCTTAACTAAAATATTCTATTGATGAGGTAGTGTCTCCATAGTTTTAAAGCTAGCATCATTGTTGCTAATTCTAAGTCACGGGTAGCATACAACTCTTCATTTTTATTCAAATTTTTGGATGCATAATTTGTTACTTCGCCTTATTGCATCAACACTACTCCCAATCCTTACTATGAAGCATCTATGCATACAGTGAAATACTTTTCCATGTCATGCACTTGAAGGATTGGTGCACTGGTAAGTAATCTCTTTATTTTGGTGAATGCATTGTCACATTCATTTTTCCATTCATACCTAACCCCCTTTTGTTGTAATGTGGTGATGGGTTTCACTATCTTTGAAAAACCTTCCATGAATCTTCGATAATAAAGTACTAGCCCGACAAAGCTAGAAACCTCATGAGAATTTTCTGGTACTATCCAATCCATTATGGCCTTTACCTTTTTCGAGTCAACTAAAATCCCTTCTCCTAAAATGATGTTCCTGAGATAATGAAGTTTCTTTTGAAAGAAAGAACATTTAGACAATTTTCCATATAATTGATTTTCCCTTAAGCATGTCAACGCAACCCTTAGGTTCCCTTTATGCTCCTTTTCATTCTTGGAATACATGAGAATATCGTCTAGAAAGACTTGCCAAATTGGTCCAAATACTTTCGGAACATGCCATTCATGAGACTCATGAAGACTGTAGGTGCATTATTCAAACCAAATGGCACTACTACAAACTCATACTTCCTAAACTGAGCTTGAAAGGTAGCTTTTGGGATGTGACCTTCCTTAATCCTCAATTAGTGGTATCCATATTGTAGATTGATTTTCGAGAAAATTGTTGCTCCATTCATTTCAACGAAAACATTATCTATTCTAGGTATTAGGTACTTATTCTCTACTGTGGCTCAATTCAATTCCCTATAATCTATGCACAATCTTAAGGAACCATCCTTCTTCTTGACGAAAATCATTGGCACACCCCAAGTTGAAATACTAGGTTTAATAAATCCCAAGTCTAATAGCTCTTTTAATTGTATATGCAACTCACACAGTTTTGGAGTTGTCATCCTGCAAGCTATCTTGGATATTGGTTCTGCCCCAGGTTTTAGGTTGATTGTTAAATCAATCTCCTTCACAAGAGTTAATCTTAGAAATTACTTAGGCAAAACATCCTTGTATTCTGACTAAACTAGTCGCATATCTAGCGAGGGTCCTTTCTGGTCACTTACAACCTTGACCACATATAGTTTATAGCCTTGCCAGAGACAAAATTTTACCTTTTATGATGGATATGAATCATAGGGACACTCCTCTCTTGACACCACAAATCTCAATTGACTTGCCTTCATTATTTAAACAAATCACCTTCTTCTTGAAACGGTCTTCTAAAGCTCAATGAACTTCTAGCTAGTCCATTATTATGATTACATCACATGTCCTTGTGTCATGTTTACCTTCAACTTAGTTGCACACTCCCCGAGGTTTACCTAACATTGGTCAACACTAGGTCCTACTGCTTTTTTTATCGCATAAGCCATTTCAACTTGTTTAAAGCCATCATGCTCATAGGCTGCCAACCCACATTTCTCTAATACAACTGGTGAAATGAAACTATGTGTAGCACCAAAATCAAACAAAATTTTAACTTTTACATGGTTTATCATACCTATGGTTTCTACCATGGTGGGTTGGTGTTCAAATTTTTTTTTATCAACGAATGCATAGATCTGATGGTGGTTGTCTACTCCTCCCATCAGTGCTTCTCCTCCTCTACGTTTTTTACCAGTTTGTAACTCATGATAGTCATGTTGGTAATGAGGTCCCCGACATCCCTAACAAGTGATATGTGGTAGAATATGAATAGAATGTTGTCGGGTTATTTGGAAATAACTCCTTCACTTGGGATCCCTACCCGTACTTGTGGCTCCATGCGTCTGACCTCATTTTGCATGAGTCCCTGAAGCTTATAGTGAAGCTACTTGAGAAACCATTGAAATCCCTATTGTTGGTATTTAGGGAATAACTTTGTTTCCATATGATGGTGGCCTCGAACATCCTCCCGTGGAAAAACAACTTAGTTTCCCCCTTTCAAGTTCAAGTGCTCTTCTACATAGCGAGCATGTTCAGCAATTTCTACAACTAAGAATGGCTTCCACATCCAAACCATTTCTCTAATATTAGGGTTCAATCCTTAAACAAAACAACCCATTTGACCTTGATCAATATCCATGTAGGAGACAAACTTAACCAATTCCATGAATATGATCTCATATTATTCTATAATGCAATTTCCTTGTACCAGAGCATGGAAGGCTCCTACTTGTTGTTCTTCCTAATAAGTAGGTACTTCTTCTTGAAACTTTAGTCAAATAACTCCCGCGTAACTGTGTTAGGAGTGAGGTGTATCTATCACTCAAATTTTCCCCACCAGTTCAAGGCACTATCTCTGAGTTAAAACACTTCTATCTTAGTCTTTGAATTGGAAGTACACTCTCTAAGTGTGAACATCTTATCATTGCCTTCAACCAGGCTTCTGCTCGTTCTCTGGCACAACCTCTACAAAATTCTAGAAGATTAATCTTCTAGATATCCCTCATAATGTCCTCAGTTGGGGGTCTTCTATCAAAGTTCCTTGATCCTTCAGGGTTGCCTACCCCCGATGGAGGGTGCTCTACTTCCACCTCAATTGTTTTGAAACCTCTTGATGTCTCATTAATTTCCTTTAGGGGGCACAAGGAGAGATCCAACTTTGGTGATGCTAGTGGGTTATTTAGAGGAGGTGGTCTTTGGGTTGGCCTTCCTTGACCTTGATTTCCTTGCATCCTTACCATTTTGAATTGCTCAAATACTTGCATGACACACAAGACTTATTAGCACAACATAGAACCTTATCAATTATTACTCAGCTCATACATGTTTACAAAATGATAGGTATAAGTTTTCCTTTTGATATGATTGTAAACAAGCATTATTGACATTGAGCAGATCTTCATGGATGTACTAAATCCTCCCCTATCATTGGCTAAGAAAGTGATGACGCACTACTAGTCACCATAAAATGTCTTCCTAGCATCAAATTACTTCCTTTAGTGACACTAATTAATATTATAAAAGATATTCGTTTAATTACATTAGTAATGAATTGAGATTTTCTTTTTCAATTAATTAAATTAAATAATAATGTGAATATATATAAATATATAAATATAAATAAAAGAATATAAAATATACAATTAGTTTATAAAGTTATTTGTTTATTTGATTAAATACTTTAGTACAAAAAATATAATTGTATATTTATATATATAAGATGTATAATATGCCCCCTCTTTCCTTTTCCTTATTTTTTCTTTGAAATTTTAAAATTTTGCATAAAACTAAAAAATAATACAATTTTTTTTATAATCCAAACTATATATATATATATATATATATATATATATATATATCTAATGAAAGTGTGGGGCGACATATTTGATGACCTCAACTTAAAAAAAAAAAAAAAAATGACAGCTCACACTAGGCGACATGCATGGTGCATGTGTGCCCTCACTTTACAAACGATCTAGAAACCCATGTGTCGCCTATGAATTCCCGTCGATGGTTCCAGTTGAGAGATTATGTGAGAGATGGGTTTTATGTTGCTATATTTGTCTCCATTTCCATCACGTATTACAGTTATGCAAGTGTTACACTAGCTAAAGCCATGAAACCATACAATGGTGGAATTATGCAGTGATGCCCTACATTCCCTTTGAAATCTATCCACTAAATCCAAAAGCCTCCCACTGTTAGTTTTTGGTAGTAGCAGACAAGTGTTCTAGCCTCTATGGTGTCTAAGAGGCTAAGGAACACAATATATCCAAAAAAAAAAAAAAAGGTTTCGCAAGAAACATCTTAGAAACACCTCAATTAGATTAATTGGTCAATAATTAAATATTTCCTAACTCAGGAAAACTTGTTAATTAAATCAAATTAATTGAGCGAAATGGATTTTACTCTAGCGACTTCTAGAAAAGTTAATTGATGGAGTCAAGATGATCTTCTCCATCGATTGAGATGTGATCATTGTCGTTGGTTTTCCAATATAAGATTATAAGAGAAATTCAATGGGGTTTGGAGAAGACACATAAGAGATTCAAGCAGATCAACTTACCCAGTTACAGTGATTCAACAAGTGCACAGTTGAAGCAAAGGGAGACATCGACAAAGGGGTTTCAACAGAGATTTAGGAGCAGGATTCCAGAGAATATTTCCTCAAATTTTCCATTATCTCAGTAACAGGAAGAGGAGGATGATTTAAATAGTGCGAGTAGCCAGTTAGCCAGTGCGAGTTTCCAGGAGGAGCTCTTTTCAGTTGGTTTGTGTCGTATCTATCATTGGTTAAGAAAGGAGGCATTCCTAGAGGTTGTGTTAATTATCCTAGAGCTGCAATGTGCATTTCTAGTAGGCTATGTGAGTGTTAGGGAGAAGTTCAAGTTGCTTGGGAGAGGTCGAGTTGGTTTGCAAAGGAGACTTTGAGTCTCAAAACTATTTTTTCCAATGTTGATTATTATTTGTCCGAGTTTTTCCAGTATCATGCAAGAAGAGCATTGTACTCTCAATTTGCTAAAGAATTAATAATAATAAAACCCTCATTTGTTGCACGGGTTTTCCCTTCGGATTTTTTCAAAGGACAACTGTCCAAAAATATTGGTGTCAAAATTATAGTGTTGTTGTAGCTGTTACAACAACACCCAAAATTTTGGGTCCCCCTCTCCTCGCTTCAAGAAACTAGGGATATGATCAGATTGTAGATTGGCAAATCTCCCCATGACTTGTTCTTATCAAACCTTGTCGATGCGCTCATTCATGCGATGTATATTGCATTCATTTGTCTTGTTTTATCTCAGCACTAGGATTTTGGAGGTTTGTTGCTTCAGGGATGCATTAAAAGTCTTCCATGACTTCGAAAATTATGTTTCTATAATATGCATCGAAGTCAATGGAGGCACTGTGTGTGGATGGACAAGATTTCAATTTGGATTTCATTATGTTGACCATATTAAGGTTTGGGAGAAACCCTAAATTGTTAAAAGAAAGGTTCCCTTCATGTTTTAAACTAATTTGTATACCTCTTGAGGCACATTCTCATCGGAATTATATGGCATCATGGTGAATCATTGCATTTCATATTCCCCTAGGCTCATGATTAGTTCCCTATCTCAGCATGTGCATTAGTCTTTTAGGTAATTATTGTCTCTTTCGAAACTCTATGCCATTATGAGTGCCTTCAACGTCATTTTCAAGGTTTAGGTTGATAAATAGATTCCACTTGTCTATTGCTAGCTAATTTGCATAAGTTTTTATGTTTTGGCTTGTGTACTTTGCTTAAAGAAACATCCGTGACATTTTAGATATCCACATTAATGGGGTGAATCTCTCTTGGACCTTGTAGAACTCACTTAGAGCAGTGTTTTAATTTCCTTTTTTGTTATTAAGGATTATGGTTGAAATGAGTGTTAATGACCCACTAATCTATATGGTATTTTGGCATGTAAGGTGAGCCAAAGGAGCACACCATAAGTGCTAAAACAAAGTGTAGGATCCATTCACAAGGGCTCATACACTTAAAGTGTAGGATCCATAACGTTGCCCCAATTCAAATGGTGGATTCCCTTGACACACATATACTCACGTTGCATGAAGGAGGGGCGAGGACCTTGTTGCCAAAAAAAAATGTGATATGGAAACATTAATGGAGAAAGCATCATACCACAAGATATTATGGGACAATACAAGCTCACGGTAGAGAGTGATGTATTGAACATGTGGCTGAAGGAAATTTACATTCTTATTTTAAACGATTTCATTGTGAGCTAGAACATCATATACATGGCATTTAAAGGCATTGTAATGAATTTGAAGGTTGATGTTTCCCTAAGATATTTATTCATGAATGAGCGCTATTGGATGTATCTGTGCACTAAGGCAAAAGGAGATAGCATAAGACATCACTAAAGGAGACAAGATCGTGCCACAAATTTCCAGCTCACATTGCATGTGGATGAAAGATGTTAAAACACATACATGATGGCACACATATTGCAGTTGTACGCATATGGAAAGAGAATGCGATGGATACCACTTAGGAGGAAGGCATATGGAAAGAGAATGCGGATGGATACAACTTAGGAGGAAGGCCTTTTCAATATAAATGTCCATTCCATGGGGTTCTATCACAACAAAAAATCAATGCAACACACACCAAACATATGAATGAACACATATGACAAAGGGACTCGCTTGCCAGTGCGTTGTCAAGATATGCGGGGACCAAGAACCAACATTAAGCGTTAAAACAATGTATATCCAAGTGGATATCAGATAAGTGCTCTCTTAGATGGAAGAAACATTGATATATATTGTGTCAAGAGCCTATGCAAAGAACCCTGAAGGTGACAATGAAATGCCATTTGAAACACATGCGTCGTGGACCACATGCTAATGGTGTGATGTGTTACAGAAGACATATGTGCATATGTTGCATTGGAAACTCTAAACAGACAAAGCACCGACCATGCTATAAATTCGTTAGTGATAAGATGTTATTAGCACTACACCATTCCCATTATGCGGAGTTGCAAATCACAGTTCCCATCTATAACAATCGGTCTTTGTGCTTTAGGATTGCGATAGGTGACCTCAGTTTGCCGATAACATGCAATAAGATTTGTCGAATCCATATGAATAACTCACAAAGGTGATGTTGCGCTATGAAAATTGTATAAAGGATATACAATAATATAAGTAGAGCCTTTAAATCATAAAAGATGAAAAAAAATGCATACCATGTGAAATGGGTGACTGAAGGTTATTACACATAATTCAAAAGTTTATTAGTTCGCATGACAGGGATGCATTGAAATAAAAATCAACAAAAGTTAAATATTATTCGTTGGGCGTATTTTATTCACTAGAGTAGTGGACATCATATGTTGATAGATATGTTGGGAAACACAATACAACATGGTGGGTGTTTTATACTCTTGGACATCTGGTCACATTTTCGAACCCAGAGACAAATATTCATTGTACTTAACATTTATCTTAGCACTATAATTTATTTTTAAGCACTATAATTTATTTTTAAGTCACATAATTTTGTATCTGTTGCAAAAGGTTCAAACCCATGGTTTTCTATTTGTAACCTATCAACATTGTGTGTCTAGTAGACATATAGTCTGTCAATAGAAGCCTTGGCCACTGATCCTAATAGGCCCAATTTCTGTCGTTCTTGTAACTGTTCCTATCAATAATACTGGAAATTTCAAATCAGAGGAGGATTCCATAATTGTATTTCTCAGTGTAGAATATTTGAGTTCGATTATGTTAACGGTGCTAGATCCACAAACATTCAGGGGATCTCCCTGATATAAAGTCCCAATTAGACCTCACACCATTTGGTGTAGGATTCGTATTCGGAATACAACCTGGTTGTCGATGCAATGTGTTTTAATGATATGCCTTGGCTATAATAACACATAGAGTGATGTATGGAGACTTTGGTGGGAACAAGCTTGTGACTCTACAGAAAGTCAAGTGTAATGCATGAAGGTTCTGACACGTGAAGGGAAAACGAGTGAGTCGCTTAGAAACCTGTAATAGTACGCAACTTGAAAGGAACACATTATCATAAAGACATCACAAGCTATATGCAAAACAATTCACAAGTTAATAGTGATGGAATAATACAACAACACACAATCAACAAGATTCATAGCAATGCAAATGAAATAGTTCATATGCATAATCGTAAGTTAAATAACATACATTGCAAACTTAACAAGAATGCTCTTACTATATCCACAACATATGCATGAAAACGTGTCGGCTCTGATCTTTTATTAATTGAAAGTTCCAATCATACATATACCATTGACTGACCACTAGCCCTAATAGTGGAACATGAAGTCAACACCTGCTCCTCCAAAGAAATATACTCCCTCTATGCTACGAAGAAGCCCAAGCTCTCACAAAATCCCAAGCTTCTGATTCTAAGCCTAAGCCTAACCAAAATCTTGGCTCCCCAAAAGATCCCATTCCAATTAATACCTGGGTTGTGAGGAATGGAATGGGTGGCACACTTATGTTTATGCAGCAAAGTACATTATTGCTTGAAGAAAATCCCAGTGATAAGACAAAAGTACCAAAAAATAGGTTCCTCTTTTTGAATGAGGATCATGAATATGCGGTGCCAATGGTGATGAAGCTCTTGTCACACCCATCATAAGATTTACTTTAGTCAAGGAGTAGGGGCCATATGGATATAAAGCTATATTTGATTAGGAAATGAAGGTTGCTTTCAGAACTTGATTTAGAAAAGCAGAGAAAGCACCTCACAAACTTGTAGATAAAATTTTCAACTTTGGTCAAAGGACATGATTGCTACTAACTTGAGGTCACCAGATTTCATCCTAGAGCTTCAACACATAACCAGAGAATGCGACTTGGCCAAATTGTGACTATGCGACCTCTATTTTGAGGTGACCTCGCAACCTATATTTCCCTCAGATTATCCAATTAACACCATAGGTCACATAATAATAATTTTTAGCCTCATGCAAGCTACCAGAAGTGCGACATGCCCCTCAACTGCAACCATGCAACCCCCAAAATTCACAAAATCACATTGCATGGTCTAGGAAAATCAACTAGAAAATGCGACTTGTGTTGGAATGTGATTCTATGACTTCCACAAGTTACATTTCTAAACACAACTACTCCTAGCCCAAGACTTGCGGCATGCGTTGTGATCTACATTGGGATTCCAAATTTCATTCTTAGAATGTGATCAACTTCTTGTTATGATATAATGCAGTTTTCGAGAAATTGTTGAAATGAGCCATCGTTGAGTGCATATATTCATGACATTGTTTATGAGAAGAAGGCTCTTCACATGTTGTATTGGGTCATTGTTGAACAAAGTGACCAACCTATTTTACCCTTAAGTCACTTGGTTGGAATGCATATGAGAATTCAAGGATCATGTAGTTTAGCAAAGCGAAATTTTGATATTAGCTGGAGTTGTCAGGAATGTTGTACGGGTTGTCACATCATGGAGTGCCATTATTGTCAAGCATGCACTGAATGATTGTTTTAATGAAGCCTTGGTTCCCTTTAAGAAAATGCAATAGTCTAGCGCAAACCTAAACTTAGCCACCCGTATTACTCTCAACATGCACACATTTGGTAACTTTACATCCTAGTAGAAGAAAAGAAGCAACGACATTGATCTATGCGGAGGAATCAAGGTTTTCTTACAGAAGCTAAGCAAATAGAGTTTCTGAAAACAGGCTAACTGGCTCCATGTAAATTCCCGAGGCATTATGTCAACCTCAATGGTAGGTGCAATAGAAGGAAAATAAACATTTAACAAAGTTGATGGACATTGTCACCATGTTCTCATGCAAGTCACCCTACCATCATAACAATATGGGTGGCAAGAATTTTATGGCTTCTAGAAACCTTCTGCACTCTCCTCATAACTTACCTTCCAACATATTGTAAATGTTTCTCATCATAACACTAGTGACCTTGCTGAGATTGATTCGAGCATGTAACAATCACTAGACAAGAGAGAGAAGTGAGGAAGCTCAAGATTTGTGAGGGTAGGTCAAAGGTCATGGTAGGTGAATAGTCACCTCACCTATATAAGTATACCCTCATGCCTCATTAGTAGGGGACTTTTAGCACTCGAGCTTAGACTAGGAGTACATAATTGATGTGTGCTTGAAGAGCTAGAGGCACTTAGCTCTTGGAATCTAGTAGGGTGAGTTGTAGTGAGGCTAGGGTTTTGCATTAGATAATGGTATGAGCAGCCCATGTTCCACTCTTGGCATTTGATGAATTGAAAAATGTGTACATGCATTTGCAGCAACAATAATAATAAGTTCTTGATTTCTCCCTATTACGCAGTAATTTGTCACCATTGGTCACCGTCCCTGTTACCCCTTTCCCGCACTTTGGAGGACTCATTACGGGACCTATGAGAAGTGACATGACTTGAAAACACTTGCATTATGTTCCCCTAAGTATGGACTTCATATGCCTTGAAGACATCTCCTGCAAATTATCCCTAAAAAGTCCCCTTTTTCCATTAGCACGGATCCACAGTGTATCGCCCGCGCCAATGGGGGAAATTCTCCAAAGAGGGCGCGCCCATTGGCGCTCTGTCTCAGAATCTTACCCGCGCCAACCAATTTTGGGAAAGCTTTTTAACAAACGCACGCCCGAAAGTTTTTTCCTTTCGACTCATGAGGCTTTTCAAGGATAATGCCAATCTCATGGATGTCGAGATTCATCGTATCTCTATCCATAATAGCTTTTCGAGGATAATGCTTATCCCATGGATGTCTGGATTCATTGTATCTCTTCCTCCTCCTCCATCTATAAAAGCTTGTTCTGGTGCATTTGACAAGCTAGTTTTGAGCATAGGGAGAATGATACTGTCAGAAGTCTGAGAGATTGTTGTTGAGTCTTCTTTGCATTCATAATCAAAGAGAGAGAGAGGCTTGTTCCTGATCCCGACAAGCTTTGCAAGACATATGTAGCTGATCACCCAGCCAAAGGAGGATTTGACGTCAGAACTTCGGTTGTATACTCCTTTGTTGATTATCAATAATAGATGACTATCATTATGGTTCCATTCTTGTTGTTCATTATGATGATGTTTGGATTATATCTTTTCTGACCGATATATAATTGCATCTATTGGATTTTATGCTTGTATTCGTATCGTTCTTTGCATGTGCAGGTGTCCATTCACGGAGATCGTGAGGATCGTGACCGGCCGGAGCAAAGGAACGGGAGTGTCAACTCTTCTACAACACTAGCGTTGGAATCCAAGTAGGTTCTCGTAATCCACCTTTAATTTGCAATTAGGAACTTGTGTGATAGCATTGTTTGATTGTTGCTAGACCCATTTTGGGCTAGTGGGATTGCCTCTGTCTGCAGAGGGGATTTACCTCTCCAACAATTTGGCGACTCCGCTAGGGAAGCTATTTTTTGTTTGATTCGTAAACTTTGGACGGAGCCTGAAGTATGGCCAGGCAGCCTTCGAAATGCTATTGCTCTGCATTAGCGAAGTAGATCAACGCCACTTCAGTCAATCTCCGGTTTGGTTTACGAACCAAACAGTTTGGAGTTTTTCTTGCACTTTGGTTTTCTCTTGTTTTGCTGGCTTAGTTAAGCTTTCTGGGTTGAATTTTTAAGTTGTTTCTTGCTGCCTGGTCTGTCTGGATACTGTTGATCAAGCCCTGGACTGCTTGTTTTTATTTTTAAGCTAGCAAAATTTATTAACGCGATTTTTTCCCTGACAGTCGCGCCAGTGGGTGCATGTTGCACAAAAGCAACTCGCGCTAATCCCTTAATAGCGCGCGTTACAGCCTGACAGCCGCGCCAGGCCTGTGAACTTTTCTAGTTTGCTTGTTTGGAAGCCTTCTGAGCTTGGATTTCTGTCTTGTTACATCTTTTTCAACTACTGGAGTGTGTCAGAGCTTTGTTTGACTGGTCTTTGACTTTCATCCTTCGGGTGTTTGCTTCTTTCTATCAATATCATATTCCAGCCCTAGAGCATCTAGTGGCTTTGTACATCGAGCCTTCTGTGGGAGTTTTTGGTTCTTTGATTGTCCAGTCGACTTCTTGGCTATTTTTTGCACTTGTCTAGTGGTTGTCAAAACTTTTTATTGTGTGCTTCGAGCAATATACCTCTTTTTCGTTTGGATTTCGCTTGGCTTCGTTTGGGCTTAGATCACATAGCTTATTGAGGTTTTTGTCATTTTTCTTGGTTTGAAAGATTGTCTTGGTGCTTCAGACTTGATTTTATTTTCATTGAGTGAAATTTGTCGTTTTACTCTTTGTTATTATCTCTCAAAATTTGTTTAAGTGCATTTTTCCATCGAAAAGAAAAACAAACAATCTCTTTGCATTGCATTAGTTAATGGAAATTAGCGTTCCTCGTTGTTATTAGCAATTAGTCACTTTTAAAAAAGAAAAGAAAAAAAGTTTCGTTTATTGCCATTATCTGCATTAGAGTCATTGTCGATTGTTTCATGATCATTTTGTTAGATTGAAAGATCTCAACTCTTCTGTAGTTAGCATTCATCGAATGGAATGATATATTTTGGCATATAGCTTGCATTTAGGAAATTGTGAGAGATTACATATGGTAGGACCTGGAAACTGAAACCTAATCAAAGATCAACTGTAAAATGAACTGAATGAGTCTAAAAACGCATTGGAACTTAACGCATACATCTAGAGGTCTAGGCTAGAGACGTGTTTCGGCGTCGTTAAACCTAGTCACTGTTGTTTCACATTATGGTTGGGTGATTCCTCCTTTTGTGACTCGATAGTGGTATAGCATGGATTTGTGCTCCCACATACCGTCGAGTATATGTGGAGAACCCACTAGGTTATCATCCTTTATCCACAGGAAGCCGTGTCTGCCGCCTTACAAGCTGTAATTCACTGAACACAGCATTCGGGAAGATTGACTGCCGTACGGGAAGTCCTTGGTTTTTATCTGATTGCCAAGGTGTATATGCAGTTTTACGGATTGTTTGGTAAACCTTTTGCCTAGTTCTCCAGAGTAGTCACTTTTGACCCTTTTCGGACTCCCTAAAAGAAAAGGTTCACCTGAGCATTTGTCACTTCGGGATCACTAAATATTCGAAGGAGACTAGAGTCATCTTTTTGTCCTTTTCTCGACTCTTAAAACATGAAAAGGTCAAGTCCAGTTCCTTTGTCTTAAAATTTATTCGGCCGCGATTCACATTTACCCGGTTAGATCTTGTTTGCGTTAGTTTGAGTAGGGTCCTGTCTTGTTAGATTCCCTAGGATTTTGTGAAGTTTTCATCCTGGCGGAATTACCAATTTCGTCTTCATCCTTTGCCGAGATACCGGTTGTGAGTGAAACTCTTCCTGTTATTCCGAGTATACAACCGATTAATTCTCGTGCTCCAGGCGACGAGACTTACGAGTTTCATTGGAACCCCGTTTGGGAACCTTCTGAAGACGGTATCCCTTTTTGGGAATACACTTCCCCTCGTATTTTGGCCCCACTATTTTCTTCCGATATGGAGGAAGTATCTCCTACTTCAACTGAAGAATCCGTTGCGACGAGCGGTGAAATTCCCACCGCAACGGAACCTATACTTGTTAGTAGCACCCCTACTACTGGGAGACTACCTCCAGGCTATAAATCATTACAAGATGCTATGTCTTCTAGGACTCCCTCTACGAGTTCTATTTGGTCACAACTCGCTTTTCCCACCACGGAGCCTTTTACTCCACAAAGTCGCAGTACGTCTGTTACCTCAATCCCAACCATTCCAACGGTATGTGTAGCTTCTTCGACTCCCGTTTTCAGTCGTCCTTCGGCCTCTATATTCAGAGTCTTTGATCCTACGTCAAACGTCCCAGCAGAGGGGCCATACGACCAGTATTTACCACATCTTGGTAGGCCTTTGTCGTCTCAACCAACTGTTGAGATTTCAGTCCCGTTGTCAATTGATTGGCGCCCCACCTATTATCATGGTGGCCAAGTATCGTCTGCACAATCCCAAGGACCACCTAATCAAGACCAACAGTCTCACACAAGGCAACTTGGGAGCCAACAAGGACAACCCTTTCAGGGACAACCTTTGGTCTCTGGTGGTCCGTCTTTCACCTCTTATGCTCAACCTTCTGGTAACTCAGGTCAATCTTCCGTTCAACAAGGCCAACCTGGTATCCAGCAAGGTTATCCTACTGGACAAATTGGTCAATCATATGTTCACCTAAACCAACCTAATGTCCAGTATGGTCCAGCATCTGGACAAACTGGTCAACCATATGGTCAACCCACCGTCCAGTATAGTCAAGCACCTGGGCAAGTCGGCCAGCCTCAAATCCAATCAGGCCAACCAACTGCCCAGCCCACTCGGCCATCTGGTCCGTCAGGACAACCCTCAGTTGTGCAACAACAACTCCACCCCCAGCAAGTACAACCTTCTGGGCAGGTGGGCCAACCTCAATATCAACTAGGTCATCCTTCCGGCCAGATAGCCCAACCTACAGGACATCCTTCTGGCACTGCTCAACCCGGTTTTTTGCCCCAGGCTGGACCCCAGACTCTATCCGGTCTTCAAATGCAAGTTGGAATTCAATCCCAACCAGTATATCAAACTCAGCCTATTTCTCAAACTCAGTTTGGAGTCCAGCCACCTTATGGTTACCAGCAACCCCAAGGGCAACCTTCGTTTGCCCGATATCAAAATTATCAACAATTGCAGGAAAATCCTTATCAGAATTATCTGCAACCGTATGGTGCTCCTGCAGGACAGTTTGGTAATCCATGGAACGTTGGGGGGCAGAACCAAAATCCCTATGGACAGAATCCCTACGGACAAAACCCTATGGGGCCAAATCCATCCGGACAAAGCCCATGGGGGCAACCACCAGTGGGTTGGAACCCTGGTGCTCCATCCTACTAGCAGCCCCAGATGTCCTTCAATCCTCAGTTACCTTTCTTAGCGACCTTAGAATTATCGGATGTGTCCAAACTGACCAATGATCCCATTCTCCATAATCCGTATTGGCCTCCGGTTCCGATGAAAATTCCCGGTGATTGTCCCAAATTCGATGGTAAAGCTAATGAAGATCCTCAAGCTCATGTCATGACCTATCACTTGTGGTGTTCATCCAATTCGTGGCTTGATGATTCGATTTAGCTTCGCCTTTTTCAAAGGACTCTCACTGGCTCTGCAGCTAAGTGGTATATTGAGCTCACTCACGGATCCTTTCAGGATTTTAACTCGTTGACTATGGCATTTCTCACTCATTTTCAGTTTCCCATTCGATATGAAATGGGTACACACCTCCTGACATCCTTAAGATAGACAATGGCTACGCATATCTCTGATCATATCCATGAATGGAGACGACATAGACGTATGATCAAGTTTTGGATTCCCGACCAACTTCTTACCGACTGGTTTACAACTTCGTTCGTTCCTCCAATAGCTCGGGACATTGCCATGGGGGCATGTGTCACTGAAGAGCAAGCTATCGCGCGCGCTCAGTACCTGGACCTAGTTTATTCCCAGTCTAGTACATTGTATGATTATTTGCCTGATGCCCCGAGACCAGGAACATCCAAAGCCTCGCTGACACCCACTGTTGACGGTATTATTGGTTCTGTTAACTCATCCTCGAAGAAAAATTCCGCGAACCCAAGGAAGCAAAAATCAAATGCTTCGAATGAACACACTTCTCAGGTTACACCCACTTCGAATATTACTTCTGAGGTCAATGCCGTCCAATCCACCACGGCAGACAAAGCCTCGAAAGGAAAGAAGAAAGGAAAAGGGAAGAATAAGCCAGATCAACCTAAACAGGACTCCCCTAAACCTCCACCCGAGGAAGGTGCCAAGCGCAAACCCAAGTATCCTTGTCTTATCTGTGATGAAGATCACTATACCAAAGACTACCCTAGGCGGTCCGAAGTTAGTCGTTTGTTGAAAGGCGCCCCTGGGACTCCTGCAGTGCTCAAAGAACCCTTTCCCTTGCAACAAACTCAAATGGTGGCTGACCCCTCTCAACCTCCATCTTCCTTCAGTTCTCAAGTATTTATGGCTGGAACCATACCTGTCCACATCAGTACTCGAACAAAAGAATATCCGTCATCGGCCGGGAAAGAGCCTGAGGTCCCCTCTAGTGCTCCTCCGTTCAGTTCAGGCCCGCTCCACATCGAGAGACCTAGCACTGAGACGCCTATTCGACCCCCTCCAAAAGGAGTACTCCGGAAATCTTCTTACAACCCAAATGCTCGTGCTACATAGCACTACAATATTGTTGAGTACTTAGCTCAGACTCCGTCGGCTATGTCCGCTTTAGAAGTTCTCCAGAGCTGCCCTTCTCAGAGGAAGTCCTTGATCCAGGTGGATATTGGTGGCCACCCGCTAATTCCACTTGGATCCCCTCTAGTGCTTCTTACAGTTTTTATCAGTTTCCTTAATTATAGCACAGTTTACTATTTTTAGCAGTTTTTCGGGTCCTAAACTTCCGGAGCTGTTTTGAGGCCCTAAACGACGTTTTTTGGGAAATCCACCGCCAACGATTTTTTTGATAAAAATCGTCTTTTCCATCGTAGTCCTCGGAGAGATCTTTCCAACGGGCTATCATGCACGTCAAACGGAGATAGTATGACCAATTCGTGACCCCGGGAAGTTGATGTACCAACTTACCCGAAAACGGGGCCCACAATTTGGCGTTTCATCTTCTAGGGTTAGGTTTTGGAATGTGAAGGGTTTTCCATTGTTTCTCAACAATAAATAGGCCCTCGAGCCTCATTGTAACACAGTTCAAAAACAGTTCAGAGGCATGTAGCCGACACATCTCTTCTCAGAGATAAGCTACCATCGCCCTAGCTGGGTTATTTCTATTTGTAAGCATATTTCAGTATTCTCCATTAATGAAATGAAGTATTATTTCCGCGGCATCTCTGTTTTTATGGTTATCGCATATTATTATTTCTGTTGCATCTCTGTTTTTATGGTTATCGCATCTCTGTATTTATGGTTATCTCTGTAATCTATTGCGTTCCTGCTTAAATCCGGATCAGTGGTATCAGAGCGGTCTGTTTTTTCTCTGTTTTTCTTTGCATGTCCCCAACGAGGTCGGGATATAAGGAGTTAGGGCTTGAACTGGTCGAACCTTTGCAAGACCAGCCTCGCAAATCTTGACGTCCTCCCATGGCGGATGAGAAGAAAGACGAGGGGGCAGGAGATCCTATCAAAATCTTGCTCGAAGAAGTGCTCGAGCGGCAAAGGAACGCGATGATGGATAGCTTTGTGCAGATCCTTCAGCGGCTACCCAGAGGCGATGCATCGGCTTCCAACAGCTACTCTGGAAACGCCACACCGTTTAAGGTACAAGTTAATTTTGAAATCCCCATCTTCGAGGGTCAAATAGACGCAGATGCCGTAGATAAATGGTTAAATCTGCTAGATGGGTATTTTTCTGTTCACGAATTTTCAAGTCGGGAGAAGATTGTTTTCGCTCTTCTCAAAGCAGCCCCTCACGTCAAGGACTGGTGGGAAACCTATTGCGAGCAGAAGGGTGAAAGTACAGGCTCACTATTTTCAACCGCACCCACTTGGAATGACTTCCGGGATGCCATCAAGGAGCAGTACTACCCCGTCGGAAGCTATGAGGACAAATACATCAAATGGACCACACTGCGGCAGGGACGAGACCAAGATGTGCCGGAGTTCACAAACATTTTTCATACCCTTCGCACACAGTTGGGTATCAAAGATTCTGAGCTGCATCTGGTACTCAAATATCGCGGCTGCCTACACAGATACATCCAAGAAGAGATGGAGTTCTTGAACATCTCCTCACTCGGCACAGCATACCGATACGCTGTCAAAATCGAGCAAAAGTTCAAACAGAAGAAGCGAGACTTTGGATCTGCAAATCCAAAGCCCAAAGGACAAAGCCAAGGCGGGGTGACCCAAGACAACCCGTCGAAGCTACAAGAAAAGAACAACACCACGAAGCCGAAGAAGGACACAGGAAAGTGGTGTGAGTTCCACAAGAGTCCCACTCATAACACAAGTGAGTGTCGGACCAAGCAGTCGCTGGTGGCCGAGTTGAAGGCTTCCGAATCAGATGCATGTTCCGACTCTGAGTCAGAACCCGACAAGGGGAATGACAAAGGGAAGCAGATTATTGATGCGGATCCCAGTGCCACTGTTGCTACTGCCAAGATCCAGAAAAATGAGCCCGAAGATCCAGAGGAGGGGGAACGTCTTTTCCACTCACAGATGTGGGTGAAGGGTTCGCCGCTGCAATTCATTGTCGACAGTGGCAGCCAAAAGAACCTCATTTCAGCAGAGGTCGTGAAGCGGTTGGGCCTACCAACTACACCACACCCACAGCCGTATAGTATCGGTTGGCTTCACGAAGGATGAGATCTCAAAGTTCGCCAACAGTGCCGCCTTCCCTACAGCATCAAGCCCTTCACAGACGAGGTATTGTGTGATGTTACACCTCTGGATGTTTGTGATGTACTATTAGGCCAACCATACTTGTGGAGGCGACATGCTGTGTATGAGTCAAGGCCTCGCGCTGTCATCATTTCTTTGGATAATTCATTATACAGGATACCGGAGGTAGCCCCACCTACCGCCACCTCTTTGATCACTGCTAAGAAAGGCAGCAAGCTCATCTCACAGACTAGGAAATTTATTTTCTGTCTGGTTCGTTCCCAATGTAAGGGGAAGATTGTTGCTACATCCATGACCCCCGCGAAGGGTTCCTCCACACAGCAGCAGCAACAGAGGGATACAGCCATGACAGAACACAGGAACAACTTCTCGTTACCTGGAGGGGTACCACACAAGTTTCAGGTGGGCGATAAAGTTTGGTTACATCTGCAGAGGGAGCGCCTTACCAGAACCCATCAGAAACTCAGACCACTTCGACATGGTCCTTACACCATTACCAAAGCTATGGGAGACAATGCATTTGAGCTCAGCATTCCCCCATTCCTTGGCCTGCACCCGGTGTTCAATGTCGACCGCCTTCGGCCATACTTTCCACCATTACTAGACACGTCCGACATTGCAGAACAACTCACACCCACAGAGTTAAATCCAGCTTGCATGGAACAAGTTGCAACTGATCGGATCATGGACACACAGATCAAGCACACTCGCCAGCAGAATATCCAACTGTATCAAGTTGTCAAAGCAGGACAACTCCTTCACCAGGGCAAGTGGCTCACCAGGGACCAAGTGCAGCAGAAGTTCCCTCATCTCATGGAGGAACTCAACGCAATGGGGGAGGAATGATCCAGGTGGATATTGGTGGCCACCCGCTAATTCCACTTGGATCCCCTCTAGTGCTTCTTACAGTTTTTATCAGTTTCCTTAATTATAGCACAGTTTACTATTTTTAGCAGTTTTTCGGGTCCTAAACTTCCGGAGCTGTTTTGAGGCCCTAAACGACGTTTTTTGGGAAATCCACCGCCAGCGACTTTTTTGATAAAAATCATCTTTTCCGTCGTAGTCCTCGGAGAGATCTTTCCAACGGGCTATCATGCACGTCAAACGGAGATAGTATGACCAATTCGCGACCCCGGGAAGTTGATGTACCAACTTACCCGAAAACGGGGCCCACAATTTGGCGTTTCATCTTCTAGGGTTAGGTTTTGGAATGTGAAGGGTTTTCCATTGTTTCTCAACAATAAATAGGCCCTCGAGCCTCATTGTAACACAGTTCAAAAACAGTTCAGAGGCATGTAGCCGACACATCTCTTCTCAGAGATAAGCTACCATCGCCCTAGCTGGGTTATTTCTATTTGTAAGCATATTTAAGTATTCTCCATTAATGAAATGAAGTATTATTTCCGCGGCATCTCTGTTTTTATGGTTATCGCATATTATTATTTCTGTTGCATCTCTGTTTTTATGGTTATCGCATCTCTGTATTTATGGTTATCTCTGTAATCTATTGCGTTCCTGCTTAAATCCGGATCAGTGGTATCAGAGCGGTCTGTTTTTTCTCTGTTTTTCTTTGCATGTCCCCAACGAGGTCGGGATATAAGGAGTTAGGGCTTGAACTGGTCGAACCTTTGCAAGACCAGCCTCGCAAATCTCGACGTCCTCCCATGGCGGATGAGAAGAAAGACGAGGGGGCAGGAGATCCTATCAAAATCTTGCTCGAAGAAGTGCTCGAGCGGCAAAGGAACGCGATGATGGATAGCTTTGTGCAGATCCTTCAGCGGCTACCCAGAGGCGACGCATCGGCTTCCAACAGCTACTCTGGAAACGCCACACCGTTTAAGGTACAAGTTAATTTTGAAATCCCCATCTTCGAGGGTCAAATAGACGCAGATGCCGTAGATAAATGGTTAAATCTGCTAGATGGGTATTTTTCTGTTCACGAATTTTCAAGTCGGGAGAAGATTGTTTTCGCTCTTCTCAAAGCAGCCCCCCACGTCAAGGACTGGTGGGAAACCTATTGCGAGCAGAAGGGTGAAAGTACAGGCTCACTATTTTCACCTGCACCCACTTGGAATGACTTCCGGGATGCCATCAAGGAGCAATACTACCCTGTCGGAAGCTATGAGGACAAATACATCAAATGGACCACACTGCGGCAGGGACGAGACCAAGATGTGCCGGAGTTCACAAACATTTTTCATACCCTTCGCACACAGTTGGGTATCAAAGATTCTGAGCTGCATCTGGTACTCAAATACCGCGGCTGCCTACACAGATACATCCAGGAAGAGATGGAGTTCTTGAACATCTCCCCACTCGGCACAGCATACCGATACGCTGTCAAAATCGAGCAAAAGTTCAAACAGAAGAAGCGAGACTTTGGATCTGCAAATCCAAAGCCCAAAGGACAAAGCCAAGGCGGGGTGACCCAAGACAACCCGTCGAAGCTACAAGAAAAGAACAACACCACGAAGCCGAAGAAGGACACAGGAAAGTGGTGTGAGTTCCACAAGAGTCCCACTCATAACACAAGTGAGTGTCGGACCAAGCAGTCGCTGGTGGCCGAGTTGAAGGCTTCCGAATCAGATGCATGTTCCGACTCTGAGTCAGAACCCGACAAGGGGAATGACAAAGGGAAGTAGATTATTGATGCGGATCCCAGCGCCACTGTTGCTACTGCCAAGATCCAGAAAAATGAGCCCGAAGATCCAGAGGAGGGGGAACGTCTTTTCCACTCACAGATGTGGGTGAAGGGTTCGCCGCTGCAATTCATTGTCGACAATGGCAGCCAAAAGAACCTCATTTCAGCAGAGGTCGTGAAGCGGTTGGGCCTACCAACTACACCACACCCACAGCCGTATAGTATCGGTTGGCTTCACGAAGGACGAGATCTCAAAGTTCGCCAGCAGTGCCGCCTTCCCTACAGCATCAAGCCCTTCACAGACGAGGTATTGTGTGATGTTACACCTCTGGATGTTTGTGATGTACTATTAGGCCAGCCATACTTATGGAGGCGACATGCTGTGTATGAGTCAAGGCCTCGCGTTGTCATCATTTCTTTGGATAATTCATTATACAGGATACCGGAGGTAGCCCCACCTACCGCCACCTCTTTGATCACTGCTAAGAAAGGCAGCAAGCTCATCTCACAGACTAGGAAATTTATTTTCTGTCTGGTTCGTTCCCAATGTAAGGGGAAGATCGTTGCTACATCCATGACCCCCGCGAAGGGTTCCTCCACATAGCAGCAGCAACAGAGGGATACAGCCATGACAGAACACAGGAACAACTTCTCGTTACCTGGAGGGGTACCACACAAGTTTCAGGTGGGCGATAAAGTTTGGTTACATCTGCAGAGGGAGCGCCTTACCAGAACCCATCAGAAACTCAGACCACTTCGACATGGTCCTTACACCATTACCAAAGCTATGGGAGACAATGCATTTGAGCTCAGCATTCCCCCATTCCTTGGCCTGCACCCGGTGTTCAATGTCGACCGCCTTCGGCCATACTTTCCACCATTACTAGACACGTCCGACATTGCAGAACAACTCACACCCACAGAGTTAAATCCAGCTTGCATGGAACAAGTTGCAACTGATCGGATCATGGACACACAGATCAAGCACACTCGCCAGCAGAATATCCAACTGTATCAAGTTGTCAAAGCAGGACAACTCCTTCACTAGGGCAAGTGGCTCACCAGGGACCAAGTGCAGCAGAAGTTCCCTCATCTCATGGAGGAACTCAACGCAATGGGGGAGGAATGATCCAGGTGGATATTGGTGGCCACCCGCTAATTCCACTTGGATCCCCTCTAGTGCTTCTTACAGTTTTTATCAGTTTCCTTAATTATAGCATAGTTTACTATTTTTAGCAGTTTTTCGGGTCCTAAACTTCCGGAGCCGTTTTGAGGCCCTAAACGACGTTTTTTGGGAAATCCACCGCCAGCGATTTTTGTGATAAAAATCATCTTTTTCGTCGTAGTCCTCGGAGAGATCTTTCCAACGGGCGACCCCGGGAAGTTGATGTACCAACTTACCCGAAAACGGGGCCCACAATTTGGCGTTTCATCTTCTAGGGTTAGGTTTTGGAATGTGAAGGGTTTTCCATTGTTTCTCAACAATAAATAGGCCCTCGAGCCTCATTGTAACACAGTTCAAAAACAGTTCAGAGGCATGTAGCCGACACATCTCTTCTCAGAGATAAGCTACCATCGCCCTAGCTGGGTTATTTCTATTTGTAAGCATATTTCAGTATTCTCCATTAATGAAATGAAGTATTATTTCCGCGGCATCTCCGTTTTTATGGTTATCCCATATTATTATTTCTGTTGCATCTCTGTTTTTATGGTTATCGCATCTCTGTATTTATGGTTATCTCTGTAATCTATTGCGTTCCTGCTTAAATCCGGATCAGTCCTTGCTATCGGCTATCGGTGGCATAGACCCGACCGACTCGGATTTGATTACTTTTGACTTGGAACGCCATACACCGAGATTGCCTCACCAAATCGCATTCCTCATACAGGTTATTATTAATTCCAAAACGATTCATTGTACAGTCATTGATGAAGGTGCTTCAACTTGCATCATGTCTGTTGCATGTTGGAAAGCTATTGGTTCTCCGACGCTGAGCCAGTCTCCCACAACCTTGGAAGCTTTTGATGGAAGAGCATCCTGTCCTTATGGTATACTCCAACGTTTGCCCATCTCTTTGGAAGGAAAGACGGTCGAGATGGAAGTTGAAGTTGTTGATGCTAATCTTACCTATAACCTCCTTCTCGGACTAGCTGGATATACGTGATGCAAGCTATAGCTTCATCTTTGTTTCGTATCATTTGTTTCCCTCATCAAGGGAAGATCGTTACCGTAGACCAGCTGTCATTCTTCGCTTCCTCTTCTGAAGGCAACATCCCTTTTGTAGAGCATACCTCCAAATCATCTGAGAGTCTGGGAGCCGGGCTTTTCAAAGATCCCGCCCTCATGGGTGTTTTTCCGCTTCCACCTCCTAACGTCGCTTCCATCAATATGATTACTACTCGTTCTAATCCGTGGATCCTCCCTCCCACTGATCAAGTAGAATCTTGGGGCGATGAGATGCCGTTGAGTCCTACCGAGCTCAACTACATCGAAATCATTGCTGCATCGGCTCCCTCTTCTGAACCTGCTCCTTCAAGCAAGGTTCCCGACTCGTTCGCTCCATCCTCATGGCTTAGAGATGAGACTTCTTCGGACCCTTTAAAAGAAATATTCCCTTCTGACGAAGCCATTATTGAGACTACGTCTCCCAAGGAACCTCCTTGGCATGATTCTCACCATCGTTCCTCGTTTCACCCTGCCCATCAGGATATGCTTACTTGTCTCGAGTGGTTTGCTCCTTGTCTCCCATTTCAAACCCTTCAAACACCTATCCAAGTTTATCAAGTGTCCTCTGAAGGAAATATGGCGAACATCACGCAAACCCAGCCTATCGACATCTCTGCGAAACCAGGGATTGTCGAACATCTGCACATTGGAGTCACTTGTACTCCGGAGGAGATTCGACTCTATACCAATCTTTTTCACGAATTTCGTGACGTCTTTGCATGGTCCTACGAAGAAATGCCCGGCATTGATCCTAGCATAGTGGTACATGAGATACTCACGTATCCGGGTGCTAAGCCTGTTCGTCAACGTTTACGCCCTGTACACCCCTGCAAGGCTGCAGCTATTAAGGCGGAAGTGGAAAAGCTTCTTAAAGCTGGTTTTATTTACCCTATCCCACTCACAGATTGGGTCTCCAACATCGTGCCTGTGAATAAAAAACAAGGGACCATCCGTGTTTGTGTCGATTATCGTGATATTAATCGGGCCTATCCTAAAGATAATTTCCCCACACCATTCATTGATCAAATTATTGACGAGTGTGCCGGAAGCGAAATGTACTCTTTTATGGACAGTTTTTCTGGGTATAACCAGATCAATATTTCTCCCGCTGACCAACACAAGACCGCTTTTATCTGTCCATGGGGCACTTTTGCCTATAAGAAGCTCCCTTTTGGTCTAAAAAATGTCAGTGCTACCTTCCAACATGCAATGTCTTATGCTTTTCATGACATTCGCCACATTGTACAGCCATACCTGGATGATCTACCAGCTCATTCAGCCAAACGTCAGGACCACCCTACTCACCTTCGCGATATCTTTCTTCACTGCTGACACTAACATATCAGACTCAATCCTCACAAATGTGTCTTCTGCGTTGAATCCGGCCGACTTCTCAGGTTCGTTGTCTCCCGAGAAGGCATCCATTTGGATCCCCTTAAAGTCGAGGCTATAGTGAATCTTCCTCCCCCTGCTTCTTTACAGCAATTGCAAAGCTTGCAGGGTAAAGAAAACTTTCTGAGACTATTCGTTCCAAACTATGCCGAGGTAGCTAAAGGTTTCACACGGTTGCTAAATCGAGATGTCCCTTTCCATTGGGATACCATCGCTCAGGAATCTTTTGAGCGTCTCAAGGGTCTCCTTGCTTCCGCTCCATTGCTACGTCCTTTGAACTACCATCGCGACTACACTCTGTATTTGGCCGCCGCCGACACCACTATCAGCATGGTTCTCGTTCAAACTGACGATGATGACACTGAGCATGTTGTATATTATCTCAACCGCAACCTTTTAGACACGGAAACTCGATATGCTTATGTCGAGAAGTTGGCTTTGGCCGTCGTTTGTGTTGTCCAACACTTCCATCACTATATTCTGCTGCGCACTACCACCGTGGTTTCTGATTGCAACCCCATGACGTATATTTTGTCACGCCAGTTGCTGGGGGGCAAGTACTCAAAGTGGATTGTCATCCTCCAAGAGTTCGACTTGGAATTTACCACTGCCAAGTCCAAGAAATCCCTTGTATTCGTTGAGTTACTTTGCTCTTTGCCATCTTCTTCCCCGCCCTCTCACTCAGAGGATCATATTCCAGATGAAAATTTGTTTCTCATTAGCACCCTCGATCCCTGGTACGGGGATATCATCATATATCTGCAAACGTCCTCCTTTCGCCCCGGCGTGTCCAAATACGCTCGGCGAAGGATTCGTCATCAGTCTCAACCATATCGTATCATTGGGGACACACGATATCGCCTCGGCGCTGTCTCTATTCTCCGCCGATGTCTAACTCTAGAGGAAGCTGAGTGCATTTTGAACGACTGCCACTCTGGCACCTGTGGTGGTCACATGTCCGGATATGGCACTACCCAAAAAATCCTCCGTGCTGGCTACTTTTGGCCCTCTATCTTTAAGGATTGCATTCTTGCCGTTCGCTCTTGTCATGAGTGCCAGATATACCAGCGGAAGATGCGAGCGCCTCCTACTCTGTTGCACCCTTTTATCACCGTCGACCCTTTTGCAAAATGGGGCATTGATTATATGACCTGTAACCCTCGCTCGGCCAGGGGGCATGGGTTTATTATTGTTGACGTCGATTACTTCACTAAATGGGCCGAGGCGATGCCTACATTAACTGAAGACGGTCACACAGTGGTGCAATTCTTGTTTAACCACATTATCTCGCGATTCGGCGTCCCTCAAGGCATCGTCACTAATCACGGGAAGCATTTCCGTAATCATATGATGATGGAACTAACAACCCAGCTGGGCTTACAGCACGATAGTTCGACTCCATACTATCCTCAAGCCAATGGCCAAGTTGAAGCTATCAACAAGATTTTGATTACAATGCTTTAGCGTACCGTTGGCATGCATAAGTCTAACTGGAATTTGATGTTGTTCCCTACCTTGTGGGCCTACCGGACCTCCGTGAAGGATGCCACCGGTTTCACTCCATTTCAACTAGTTTATGGACTGGAGGCTACCCTTCCAATCGAGTGCGAAATCCCTTCATTAAAATTGGTCGTCGAACTACTTCCCAACACTACTTCGCTAGAAGAACGCCTTCTTTACCTGGAACGGCTAGATGAGACCCATCGCCTAGCCTCTTTGGCCATCGAAACACAAAAGAAGCGAGTCAAGACTCACTTCGATCAGACTGTCCATCCACATTCTTTTGTTGAGGGATAATTAGTCCTGCTATATGATCAGGCAAACGATAAGCTGGGAGCAGGAAAACTCGAGCCTATGTGGCTAGGCCCTTACATTGTCAAGAAAGTTTTGCAAAAAGGGGCCTACGAGCTGATTGACTATGAAGGGAACCCTCTCGGGAAGCCTCGGAACGAGCTGTACTTGAAAAAGTACTATGCGTGATGCTTGTACACTTTATTTTGTACATACATGTACTTTAGCAGGTGTGTTGTGTGTGTGTTTTAGTTTTGAAGGCATGACTGCCGCTTATTGTGTCTTTCGCTTCTTGTGCAGATGTCTGATGCACCTTATGTTGGTTTCGCTGATGGTGCCTGCCGCAGTACTCGCAACTTGTCCTCTGTGGCGTGGGTGATCTATGATCCTCATGGCGAGTTGATAGATCTTCAAGGTGTGTGTTTGGGCTGTACCACTAACAATGTCGCCGAATATTGTGCTGTAATTGAACTACTTGCTGAAGCAATTAATCTCGGCATTCGTGCATTGGTAGTGAACCTAGACTCTCAACTTGTCGTCCACCAGCTCAACGGGCGATATTCCGTCAGAGACCATTGCATTCTAAGGTTGTATTTATGTGTGAGATTGTTAGAAAGGAACTTTGATTTCATCACATATCGACACATTCCAAGACAATTGAACACGTTAACTGATGCATTGGCTAACCATGTATTAGATAGACATTTGCGTAATATGTAAAACATCATACAAGAAAGCATATAAAGCGCAATAATAAAACCATAGAAATAGGCATATGTATATATATATGTGTGTCGCAATGTTTGCACCACGTGCATCATATAGTTCAAAAAATAATACATGTTCCTCTCAAATACATCAGGAGACGACATGTCTCTCAAAAAATATGCAGGAAAAGGAAACCTAGGAGTCTAGTCCCGGTGGTGCTCATGATAGCACAACACCGCGTGCACCAAGTATCTCAACAGATGATGGACACGATTAGGCACCCCCACTGTGTGCCTACGCTAGTGGCATATCTCCCAGTCTAGCATAATCAGGAATCCCTCAGGCGAGTCCCTCAAGATTCTGAATCAGTTCATCTCCCTCGGCACCCTCTTCCTCAGGGTCGGCTGCGGGCTGGTTCCTCCGAGCGATGGGAGACATGCCAACTGGTCGCTCTGGGCCAACATCTACATGTATATACAATTTTTGTTAGGACAAACATGTATTAACAAAAAAAAAACATATAAAACATCAAAAACAAAAAGAGATTTTACCCAGTTCCTCATCCCACTCCTCTCCCTCAGGTAGTGGGAGATCTGGGTCTCCGGTGAAATTGGTCCCTACATAGGGCCAATCCTCCACCACAATCAGCTGACGGCAGAGCCATATGAAGAACTCGGGCCTCCAGGACATCTGCTAGCCCCCTCCTCCCCTGGGCATCAGTGCTGCCCAGCGAGCCATCCTAGGCTCTCGTGGCAAAGGATCAGCCACTATAGCTCCCTATCCCTGAAAAATTGGTAATCGTTCCAAGAAGAACGATACCACGATCGAACCATACCCAAACTGCTTTACCTTTCCTCGCTTGCACTTTGTAAGCTGCCTCTTGATGTTAGTAGTCACTGCAGTGGCCCAGTCAAAGAGGGTAGGATTTAGGCATTCTGTGGCCAACAGAAGATGGTTCTTGCTTGCCTCATGGGGCACCTGCACTCCTGCAGCTCGAGTAATGGTGAATAGTATCACCCTGAGAACCAAGTCTAGAATGGTGGGAATATCCACCTTTGCACTGTTCTTTCCAAATTGCGCCCCTGTGCACACTCAGTCTTGAACTTCAGTCATCTTCTCCCCGGAAGGTTTACTCCCGGTCAAAATTGGCCTCGCCCCTCTCCGTGATAACCCCGTGATGAAATAGACATCGGACACGTCGAGCCCCAGCACTTGGTCCCATAAACGGAACACTTGGTCATCAACATCCCACGGATCAATTAAGAATTGTAGTAGCTTGGGCTGAGCGCACATGTAAGGCGTAAGAAAGAATTTCTTAAGCCCACAGTCCCTTAGGGCATTCATGCACCCTTCATCCTCAAGGAACAAAGCATCCTCGGCATCACGTTCTCGTTCCTTCCATTCTACTACCATTTTGCCTGCTTTCCTGCACCCAAAAGAACGCATAAACCGCAATTAGATCACTGGTAAACCCTTAATCCAGTTAAATTCAAAATGCAATGGGAAATTTCAAGCGGAAAATTAAGTTGCGCGGTTGGCGCGACTGTTTCTAAAACAGTCGCGCCAATGAGTGCGACCCCTTTAGAAAAATCGCCCCATTAGCGCGGGTCCGTGCCAGATACCCGTGCTAATGGGCGAAGCCCTAAATTTTTTAACTCCCTCTTGCAAAGGTCAATCAGGAAGCCAAAATTCATAAAAAATGTATGGAAATGGAGCTAAGGGAAGCGCCTCTTACCTGGAACCGACGAAATCCCGAATGGTTGCACGGATTGGCTGTAATCACCGTCTAAATTTCACTCCCCAAACAGACCACTGCTACTATTCAGAGAGGTAAAAAGTAAAAGTAATTCTATTTTTACCATTTTCACCATATTTATAAACTTTTTGACTTATACTTAGGTTTAAAAAGTTACTTTTTGAATATTTTAATATATTTTTGGTCGAAAATGGATTTTACGCTTGCTTCTTGTGCAGCGACAGGTCTTTTACGCAACTTCGATGGTGAAACGAGTTGTATTTTATACTTTTTCGGACTCGGTAAATACACGAAAAAGTCACTGTGGAGTCAGCTTTCAGTGCTTTTCTGACTCGCTAAACATGAAAAGATCGCAGAGTTATCCCTCTTGACTCGTTAAACATAAATAAGAGGCGGTTGTCTTTAAACTCTTTTCCGACCGTGTAAAAAACGAAAAGATCGTCGGACCCTTGTCGTTTCAGGTTCGTTAACGGTTACGAAGCGACGTGGTTTCGATCGCTTTTTTACTTTTTCAGGTCGAAATCACTACTCATGAAAAGTACTCCTCGATCGTAATGGTCGGGCGGTTCTTTTGAGCATTGTTTTATACTTTTTTGGGCTCGAGAGACACAACTTTACGAAAAAGGACACCCTTGGAGTTTTCTTTTCTGCTGTCTTTTCAAACTCTCTAAACATGAAAAGACGCCGAGTTGTTCCTTTGTCAGACTGGTTAAAACTTGATGACAGTGGAATCCGTCGAGATGACGCTTTACAAACATATGCTATCCCCGTCAAGCTTGTTAATAAAAATAACTGTGGTACTCGCTAGAAATGGTGGGGGAAAATGGAACCATAATTATTGTCGTGTCGGCAGTATGTCGCTCTTGAACATGGCACTTGTCTGCTTTCGTGTCTGGGTGGGGACATCTCATCTCATTTTTCACTTGCCTCCGTGGATTTGGGTAATCCTGTTTGACCTCTCATCTGCTCATTGCCTCGTCACCATGACCTTTGATCCATTGATGTCAAATACTGCCAATTCCACTGTCGTGCCGCCGATATGTTCAAGAGAAGTTGACCTCTGCAGAATAACAACCTCCTTCTGATAGCTCACATAATTCTGATCCACCACAACATTCTTTCTCTGTCTCGTGTCGATGATGTGGGAAACACTATGGCCCACCTTCGATCAAGGTCACTTCCTGTCGACTTCAGCTCATTATCCAGGAAGCTGATCTAGAGACTCCCTTCCGGTGCCTTGGAGCCTGCATGCCTCAATGGCAGGTTCTTCGTGTTCGACATGAGGTTTTCATCATTGGCCTCCGATCGAATGATTCTATGGGTGTTCGACGCTAGCTCACTGATTCACACGCCGTAGATTGTACCTATAGTACCTTGAGGGCCATTGTCATTATTGGTGGTACCTCTCGTGTCTGTTAACAGTTTTCATTATTGACTGGTAATCAGACAATGTTCATGCATGTTCGACTTCAACTCATATATTCACATGCTTGAACTTGTACTTTTGTTCGGGTCGAGATGGAGCGCAAGACCCTGGATTTTGTCTGTTGGAATCCAGGCTGCGATTTTGTGGATTATTGTTACATGACTCATTCACTGGATGGCTGCGACCATACCTGAGTCTATTCATCGATCCTCACCGGATGGCTGCGCCCATACCATGGATCTAGATTATTATGTACTCTGTTATGGATGGCTGCACCCATACCACATATATCATGTACTTGAGCTATCAGTTGTATCTCTCTATGCAGATTCTCCGGCGGCAGCTGCATGTGTTCTTGTAAAGCATTTCACCCCTCTCTCTCTCTCAGGCCTCATGCTTTAGGGGGCATCTGTTACGCAGTAATTTGTCACCATTCGTCACCGTTCCTGTTACCCCTTTCCCACACTTTGGAGGACTCATTCCGGGACCTGTGAGAAGTGACATGACTTGAAAACACTTGCATTATGTTCCCCTAAGTATGGACTTCATATGCCTTGAAGACATCTCTTGCAGATTATCCCTAAAAAGTCCCCTTTTTCCATTAGCGCGGATCCACAGTGTATCACCCGCGCCAATGGGGGAAATTCTCCAAAGAGGGCGCGCCCATTGGCGCTCTGTCTCAGAATCTTACCCGCACCAACCAATTTTGGGAAAGCTTTTTAACAAACGCACGCCCGAAAGTTTTTTCCTTTCGACTCATGAGGCTTTTCAAGGATAATGCCAATCTCATGGATGTCGAGATTCATCGTATCTCTATCGATAATAGCTTTTCGAGGATAATGCTTATCCCATGGATGTATGGATTCATTGTATCTCTTCCTCCTCCTCCATCTATAAAAGCTTGGTCTGGTGCATTTGACAAGCTAGTTTTGAGAATAGGGAGAATGATACTGTCAGAAGTCTGAGAGATTGTTGTTGAGTCTTCTTTGCATTCATAATCAAAGAGAGAGAGAGGCTTGTTCCTGATCCCGACAAGCTTTGCAAGACATATGTAGTTGATCACCCGACCAAAGGAGGATTTGACATCAGAACTTCGGTTGTATACTCCTTTGTTGATTATCAATAATAGATGACTGTCATTATGGTTCCATTCTTGTTGTTCATTATGATGATGTTTGGATTATATCTTTTCTGACCGATATATAATTGCATCTATTGGATTTTATGCTTGTATTCATATCGTTCTTTTTGTGTGCAGGTGTCCATTCACGGAGATCGTGAGGATCGTGACCGGCCGGAGCAAAGGAACGGGAGTGTCAACTCTTCTACAACACTAGCGTTGGAATCCAAGTAGGTTCTCGTAATCCACCTTTAATTTGCAATTAGGAACTTGCGTGATAGCATTGTTTGATTGTTGCTAGACCTGTTTTGGGCTAGTGGAATCGCCTCTGTCCGCAGAGGGGATTTACCTCTCCAACACTCCCACTGATTCCCATGCTTACTCATAGTGGTTATATTGGTTTTCTGGCGTATTCATTATATTTGTATGTGTGCTTTCATACAATAAATATGTTATGGATTAATATGTAGTTGTTTCATGTATGTTTTCTTTTGAATCTGTGCTTATTCTTTTGAATCTGTGCTTACTTATTCTACACCATGTCTGTGAGCTATTGTGAAATGATTTGAATTTAACCTCTGGCATGTTCTTGTTTGTTTATGTCTAAGGCATTTCTGGCTCACTGGTCCTTCTTATGGCATACTTCTTCTTCTTATGGTTACTCTGACTTTCTTGTATCTCTTTCTGCAGTTTTTCAATCTTGGCATGACTTTGTTTCATTGTTTGGGCATTTCATTCTTGTCCTAACTCTGACATCTTTTCATTTGACAACCAAGATTGAAAACATTCATAGTGGCAACCCAACCCACATACCGGACGGGGCTACTATCCTAAATGGTGTGAGGTCTAATTGGGTCTTCACACTGAGGAGACCCCCTAGCTATTGGTGGAATCCATCACCATCAACAAGTGTGTGCATGGATTATTTCTCAGTTCCTGCATTTTATTTTCCATGACATTTTTACTTGTGAAGAATTGTAGTGGTGAATTTATCATTATTTGTTGTAAATTAATTTATAGAAGACAAATAAACTACATAAGTTAGAATATAAATTTCTGGTTACTACATTCGTGGAAATTTCACTTGTTATCAGAGCAAGGTTGGTGCACATCAGAGAGATCAGTGCATTTAAGAGAATATCTAGCGTAGAGGGTTGTTGCAAAGAGTTTGTAGGGTAATTTAGTGCAGACTACATCTAGTTCAGAAGGTTTTCTAAAAAAGGGTTTTGAAGAAGAAAAGCAGCGCAAGGCCTAGAAGAGAAAGCATGAGGGTTTTTCAACCCAATTTATTAATTTCTCTGGTGTATTTGAGTTTGCATATTTTCCATAGATGGTCGCATCAGGATTGATAGATTAGGACAGGTTGGATGGAGCCTCCAACTTTGGTATTTAGAAGGACAAGAAGTTGTTTCATTGGACGAGCATGGTATGAAGGAGTTTGCTACAATAATCATTATTTTACCAACAGATCCAATATAGTTTCATGAGTACAAGAGGGACAACATCAAATCCAAGAGGATGATTCTTGATAGAGTCAGGGATCACATCATTCCACATATTGAAAAAAACGGAACAACGAAGGAGATGTGGGATGCCATCGTCAAGATGTACCAGGATATGTTATGGAATAGGAAAATGATCCTCAAAGAAAAGATGAGAACCATCAATATGAGCAAGTGCAAATATGTAACCACGGTCTATCTCACCAAGATTCAGCCTGTCAGAGATGAAATCGCTACAGTGGGAGAGAAGCTAGTTGATGATGAGCTAGTGCGTATAGCACTCAATGAGTTTACCAAGGACTGGTGTGCATTCATCCAGGTAATTTATGGGTTTGACAATATTCCATATTGGGATTACTTATGGAGTGATTTCACTCAAGAGGTGTTGAGGCTCAACTTAGTCGAAGGCACTGCAATTAGCAGTGGCAAGGTAGTGAAGGTGAAGGAGGAGCAAGAAAATGTTGCTCTTGTAGGAAAAAGTAAAGCGAATAAGGGTCCCAACTAGGGACAAGACTAAAAAGGAGAAAAGAATAAGAAGGACCGGTCAAAGGTCAAGTGTTTTGGATATGGTGAACTTGATCACTATGTTAACCAACGTCCTAAGAGGAAGAAGGACAAGAAGGAGAATAAGACAATTGCTACAATAGAGATCAAGGATTTATCTTCCAGGTTGGAAAATGAATTCGAACTTATAGTAGCAGTATCCTTAGGAGGAGGAGTATGACATTTTAGTATGCCAGATTGGCAGGGTTCGAGAAAGGAGTAGTAAGGAGATCTAGATAATAGCCAAGGAGGGCTTGATTAGTAGATCTGATCCAATTTTTGTATGTGATTCCTCAGTTGGACCAATGTCCTTGTTACAAGAGCCCAAGTACTAAAGTAGTAGTGAGATCGAGACTCACTATTGCAATGATATAAATAGTGCAGAGGTAGCGCATGGACATTAGAAGTGTGAGATCATAGTATAGTAGTGGAAGCACAGATTGGTTCAAATACAACATGTAGCAAGAGAATTAGAATAACATAGTGTTAACATGGTGAACAATGATTGCCAGAGGATTTTCTTCACAAATATTTCCAGTTTCTCAATGGGAAAGGGAGATCGATTTTTATCTATAGAAGAGGAGTGTGAGATAATCCAAGGAGGACGCAGTCTCTATAGAGGTACAAGTTGGATGAGGCAGAGCGAGTTAATGAGGAAAAGAAATTTTTTTCTAAAGAAATCAATTTGCAGAGGAAAAGCAATTCCCAGTTTATGGCTCGATTTCCATTGGAGGCCATGGTTATTTCTAATAGTGCAAGCTTTTCAAAGAAAATGAATTAAATTACTAGTACGCAGCTATAAAGGTCGATTCAGGGTCTTAGAGGGAGGTTAAATTGATTAGGAGGGCTCAAATAGCTTCCAGGAAGTCAGATCAAGTAGTTGAAGTTAATGAATAAATTTATCAAGGGTTTGCTAATTTATGGGAAGCAGTTGTATCACAAATTTAGACACTAACAATTCAAATTAGTTCAACTACAACATGTTCCCATAGATCAACAAGTTGCAGATATTCTCTTGAAGACCTTGGGTAAGGAAAACTTGGTCTACTTCAATGATAAGTTGGGAGTAGTGGAGAACACCTTTGTCACTAAGAGGGAGTGTTAGTTTTCGATAGAAATAGACAAGTGTTCTAGTATCTGTGGTGTCTAAGAGACTAAGAACACGATATCTCCAAAACTAAAAAAAGGTTTCACAAGAAATGCCTTAGAGACACCTAAATTAGATTAATTGACTAATAAATAAATATTTCCTAAGTCTAAATTAGGAAAACTAGATAATTAAATCAGATTAATTGAGGGAAATCGATTTTTCCTCAGAGACTTCCAGAAAAGTGAATTGATGGAGTCAAGATGATCTTAGCCATTGATTGAGATGTGATCATGGTCATTGGTTGTCCAACAAAATATTATAAGAATAAGTCAATGGAGTTTGGACAAAGACATATAAGAGATTTAAGCAATTCGACTTACCCAGTTGCAATGATTCAACAAGGGCGCAGTTGAAGCAAAAGGAGACACCAAGGGAGGGGTTTTAGTAGATATTTTGGAGAAAAATTCCAAATAATATTTCCTCATATTTGTCAATTCCTCGGTGTCTTGAAGAGGAGGCCAAATTTATCTATAGAGGAGGTCGATTCAAATAGTGTGAGTTTCCAAAGGAGCTCGTTTAAGTTGGTTAGTTCTAGATATATCACCTGAAGGCAGGGCAAGTGGATCAGAGGAGTAGTTGGAGTTAAAAATACTTGCAGGGAGGCATTCCCATAGGTTTTGCAAGTTATCTCAGAGTTGTAGTGTGCATTTGTGGAAGGATGTGCGAATGCTAGGGAGAATCGCGAGTGGCTTGGGAGAGGTCGAGTTGGTTTACAAAGGATACTTTAAGTCTTTAGACTATGTTTATAGTGGTGATTATTATTTATAGGAGCTTCTCTAGTGTTAGGCAAGTAGATTATTATATTATCAAATTGTTGAAGAATTAATAATAATAAAACCCTCATTTTCCGCAATAGATTTATCATGAATTTATCATTATTTTTCATAAATTAATTTACATAAGACAAATAAAATGCATAATTTAGAAGATAAATTTTTGGTTACTACATTCGTGGAAATTGCACACCTGCCACTCTCCTCTTTTGCTTTTGACCGAGCGGCAGTGGTCAGCCACGGTGTCCATGTTATTCTTTGGCATGATTTGAATCACGTGCTAGCTCAGTAGAGGGTCTCAAACTCAACACTAGATCAAACCATCTTGACATTTCACAATGATCAAATCTATGTGGTGGATCCATACAAAACTGCAGGATCCTATCTTTAGTGGCACCAGAGATGTCACAAATATATTAGGTATACGAAGGGAGTTAATTTTTGCATCTATTTTATATGCAATCAAAGCTTTAATTTCAGCATTAACACTTGATCTTGCTATGTTAATAGTTGGTCGGCTGATTTATGACTTTGATATACACTTGACCATGCATGCGACTTTATTATACATTTCGCCACCTTAGATTTGAGGGAGGCTAATATATTTAAAAGATTTTTTCATAGTTTTAGGAATGTTACTGGGTTACCTTAGTAGTAATATAGTTTTCGATGCAAATGGAGGGTGGCGCTACATGTATGGATTTAGTACCACTTGCTCTAATAATGGTTGTTCGAATGTGGTGGCTGACAACAACCCTACGTTGGATCCTTCTTTGTGTTGTTCAGGGTAAATGGAATATAGAAGAACTTAAAAGAAAGTGAGCTTCTATATTATTTATATTATTAGGTCATGCTTTGGGCGATATTTACTCTAATGAATAAATATAGGAAAAATTAAAATGTATACAGGATGCATATGAACATGAAGAGAAAGAAGCTAGCATTTGAGAGCCTTTTTAGGGAAGCAATATGAAATCCTTGATAATTGGTGTAGGCTTGGTTTTGTTTCAGCAGGTAACTCTATTCTCCCTCATTTGTTTTTTGGCTTTGGGGTGTAGAGTATCTACTGATTTTTCACATTGGGCATCTACACAATATTGGCATTTTCTCTACATGTTGATATTAGACAATTAGCCTTGGGACATGCTTCCTTGAGGTATGGTCACTTGTCCCAGTAGATTTTGATTTTGATATAGGATAAGCATTCCTCAAATGGCCTCCCGCAATTTTCACTAGGGCTTGGGAGGGATTCAATATGCCGAAGGAAGAGTCTAAGAAAGTAGATTCAGTCTTTGTTTCAAAATATAGCATGTGGACTATTCCGAAAAATGCCAGTGAGAAGACAATGAAGAACCCAATTAAAGAGGAGGGGTATTTGTTAGGTATCAATACCATTTGCACCTAGAATAATAATATTAAGGAACCATTCTATGCAATTAATGAAACCATGGTTTCCTTCTATTAGACTAAGGTGTTCACACCTCAAATAAGATATATGGCCAATTATACATCCTAGAAATTTATTTCAGGATAGGGAAATGTTGCTCATTCCAAGTCACTTTCCCATAGTAAAGGCACCTATGCTCTACTAACAAATTTTATTTCTACTAATTTTTTCTTCATCTTTTAAGTCAATCGAAATTGGTGCTTCCAAGTGAATTTCTCTAACAACTCCAAGGGAGGGGTTTTCCTATTATACAATCCAAGGGAAAATCTCCTTTCTTAGTAGGTAGGTAAAGCCTTCTTGCCTTCCTTACTTCCCCACTCACTCACCTTCTTCATGACCTTCACCCTCATTACCATCGTGTATTTATGACATGTAATTTGTTGTAATAATGCAACAACTAGAGTATATTTAAATTTTGATGCTTTATAATGATCATGATTCAAGGGCGATTTACAAAAGAAGGAAAAAGGAAATGAAGCTAGAGTTTTGGTTTACACTAATATAAGAGATTAGTATCCATGTATGAGTGTTATTCTAAAATATTATGTTGTCAGTTATTTATACACCGATAGCTAATAAGCTCAAAATATTTTGTTCAATTACATTAAAAAAATGGATATATCATTTCATATTAGGAGCTAATTCACATGTGTATTTTGGAATTTCATTTTGTGTAACTAAGTTTTGTTCTGAAGTGCAACGAACTAACTTATGATCTTTTTTAGAGGGGAAGAGGAGTAAATGTTAGATCCATAGAAGAAAAATGATGTTTCTAGGGGTTTTCTCCATTCTCGTCTTCATCAGACAAAAGGGATTGAACTTCATTCTACATCCGGGGACTTTGGAGATCGTGTTAGAAATGTCATTGAGAACCATGGTTTATTCCAGAAGAATAATATAATAACTTTCTCATTCACTATATTTTTTTCTTATTCAATTTTCACATATTGTTGGGGCCTTTGTTTTAAATTTTGAAATATTTTGAAGATACGAAGAAAAGGAAACAGGTGGCAGCAACAACAGTCAAGTTGTAGAGAAGATAGTTGGGAAGGTGTTGAAGCCCCAAAAATCGGGTCTACAACAAGGGGGATACCCGCCCGGTCCGGACCTTGGTTGGCAGCTCCTTATCCGTTTGGTATAGCAGGTCCGACTGGGGATATGGGACCAGTTTCCCAATCTATGAGTGTGTGTGTGTAGAATTTGATGTTCCTGATTTAACAGTTCCTAATTAAGATATTCTAATTCTAATTGTAATCTAATGCTATGCTATTGTAATCTAATAAGCAGCAACATCTAAGTCTATACTAACCCGGGATGTAATTCTTCTATTATGCGATCTAAAAAGATTTCAAATAACAACTGGTAATAAAGATCATTCAGCTATTATAAGAAAGGAAATCAATAAGGATGAACCACTTCGCATAAAAAGTTAGACGAAACAGTTGTGAAAAACATATCGCATAATGAGCTATTCATACATTAAGCATAAATAAATAGCTATCATCGTACAAAAGTGCCAAATGATAACTCAGGAATTCATGCAATAATATATAAACAACTAAAAACTGTATATCACTTTAACATATAAGCAGAAATGGTCAAGAGATAAAAGTACCATTTATGACTAGTCCTACTCATAAGCTTCAAGCGACAATGATTTATCTCTCCTTGCTCTAACATCCACTAAGAGTACAGAAGTGCAACATCAGTAGCAGATATCAAATGCAAACATCAACAAATCTTGTTCCATTCATTCACCAAAACCTCCTCTGAGGGTGCAAAAGTGCATGTTCTGAGGACAAGTTTTTGACCGCCCTTTTTCTAAGAAAAAATAAAACAAAATTATTTCTAAAAATTAAATCTAATATCTAACTATTTCTACATTTGCTTCTTAATGTTGCAAGCATTCAATATTTGCCTGGGTAGAGTCGGCTGAATTTCTTCTGCTTTTGGTTGAGCTAAGCAAACAGGATTGGTAAGAGCTGGCACCATCTTCTCAGCAAAGTCGACGGTATACTCGAGAGTCATCCTTCGACTATGTTGATTTACTGCGTATGCCCAGTAATAATTTCAATTCACTTGGTTAACCCTTTGGATTTCTTCTGCCTTTTCTTTAGCTTTCTATTTCCAGTTTGTTTTTTACCATTGCTTTCTTGCACTTCTCGGGCTTACAGGTGACTGAGCAGTTAGAGGATTTCCTTCTCAAACAATTTTCTCAGTTATCACGCATCGGAAACTGCCTCCATTCTTTGATCTGGGCTTCTCTGATGCGTTTTTCTCCTTTTGCACCTCTTCATCTTTATCGGGTATAAAGCTTCAAAATTTGTAAAAATAACGTCCTTGTGAGCTCTTGACCCTGAGCATTAGACTGCCTATTGATATCAGCATCCTTCAGTACTCATTCAACCATGGCTGTATATGAAAGATTTGTAATGGATGGCTCAGCAACATTCTGTGAATCTGCGGCTCTGTTGCATGCGGTATCAGTTTATGAGGGCGTCTTTTCTCTGTCTTTGAACATTGGAGCTTTACCCTTTTTCCTCATAGCTTCCTGCACATTGCTTTGTGTAACTTTTGTTTTTTGTTCCTGCAGTTCACAGATGCGAAGAGAGTAATGACAATAAATAATGACAGGAAAGCTTTAAATGCTACGGATATGCAAAAACATGCCACCTGACGTGAACTGGCTCTTCGAACAACACAAAACCATATTTTATTAACAACTGTCATATAATACATTAATTATCATTAAAGCGCTTAACCAGTTCTTAGTTTTTGGAAAACTTTTTCTTGAATATTGAGCCAGGAAAATTTGCGATGGAATGTTTCTGCGATCTGCATCGCAGTATCGCATTTCACTGTATCGCATTATCGCAATTTCATCGTGCTGTGCTATCGCAAGGTTGCTTGATCGCGCTATCGCAAGATCGCAGATCGCTTAATCGTTAAATCGTTATGTGTCTTTCATGCAATTTTGCGAGATGCGATATGCGATATCGCATATCGGCGATTTTTTAAGGTTTTCTAATCGTGAGTTTTTCTTAATGCATGCGATGCGATGGAGTTCGCATCACAATCTCGCATTTCATCATTTTGACTCATAAGGAAATACCCTATCATTCTTTGCGCGATGCGATGTTTCTTAAGGAGTAACATATATGAGTACTAATTGATTTTTTGAATTTTTTGACTAAGGGTCCCCACTTACATAGTCTTATTGCTAATACTAAATAAGGAGGGGGGTTGTTGGTGGCCATAGCAATTGGCGATTCACTTGGAAGAACCAATTATCTCTGTTATTCTATTGAATTTTCTAAACTTACAAAACAGAAAATTTTTCAGAAAATTAAACTTTATTATGGAAAGATAAATTACATTATGCTTTAACCTGTCATTGATATTTTGTTTCAACTATTTTCCACTTTGATTATTTGCTTCCTCTGGCTAGTCCTTGTATTTACATCAGTCATTACTTGGTCTTGTAAAGATAAAACAAAGTCTTCTCTGTAAACCAGTTTTAAATATGCTCATTTGTCGTAGGTAGAGCCTCTACTGCCAGTAGGTGTTTATAGCATCGACGGGGTTACCTGTTACCCAGCAATGATCCTGTATCCTACTTAAGGCAGCCTACAACTTTCAAAGAAAAATCCATATCCACACTTATTGCTTTGATTTTATTTTTTACTCTTAAAGAACAATGTCTTGGTTTGGTAGCCAAATTATGACACAGTCATTCACTTGATTTATAACTTTGTTGAACAAGCTGGCTCGTGATGAGACCCCTTGTCTTTTGATTGCAACAATCTTGAGTCATTGCCCTGTTGTGGTGTACAGTATTGGCAAAGTCAGCAAGTTATAATATCTGTGATTATGATAAGCCGGCTCGTGATGAGACCTCTTATTCTTCAAGATAAAGTGTATCCTTGGGTTGTTCCTCTGAAAGCTGTGATTTCCTTAGCAGGGAGGAAGTCATTGTTTCCTTAAGATAGCTCTGGATGACAATAATAGAGTTTTTTGGAAACAGTTGTTCTACAAAGAATCTTTATTTTGTTATTGATACCTTTCATTATACTGAGATAAAACAATTTCTTCACTAAATATTGTTTTCATCAAACTTTTTGAAGTTGAAACTAGTATCATCTCTAGGCTAGAGTCTTTAACTGTATCTATCAATAATAAAGATCAATTTTCCAAAAGATTTGCTATTTATACAAGCGAAAAGTTCAAAATCTGAAAGAGAATTGGTGTCCTTGTCGTAAATGCCTAATGTGACTACTCACAACTGGTTTTATTTATGAAAAGAAAAATAACTACTCTACAAAAATAGAAGAATAATCTTTTATGGAAAATATTTCTTGAGAATTTGTCCGTTCACAGGCAAAGAGTCTCTTTTACCTGCTAAATCCTGTAACACAAATGTTGATGGACCTATGACTTATACAATTTGAAAAGGACCAAGCCACATTCTTTGAAATTTTGTATGTTTGCCTTTCTCTTCATGAGCCTTGTCCCATTTTAAAACTAAGTCTCCCATCTAAAAATCTTTTCTGGTCATTATGTTTGAATCAAAAGAGGATTTTACTAGTGCTTGATGATGAGCATGCGTTTTCTTAGCCTGTTCTCGTTGTTCTTCTAATTTGATTATTTCCATTTGTCTTAGTTGTAAAGAGGAAGTGGGTACTTCATCAATGTATTGAACTAGAGACAAAGAGGGAATTGCTAAATGAGTCGGAAGAACCACTTCTTTCCCATAAACTAAATTAAAGGGAGAAGTGCCGATAGAAGCTTTTTGCGTTATTCGGTCTGCCCATAAAGCATATATCAAAGCCTTCTGCCAATTTTTATGATTTTTTTCAACTATTCTTTTGATAATCCTAATTAGGTTTTTATTTGTGGACTCAGCTAACCCATTACCTTGTAGGTAATAATTGGTCGAATATTTAAGTTTGAATCCTCTTTTAAGTGAAAATTCAGTCATTGCATTTCCAGAAAAGTATGATTCATTATCAAACATTAAAGCGGAAGGAAATCCAAACCTGGTGATTATAAATTGATCTATGAACTCAATAATATTTTCAGCATTAGCCATCTTGAGTGGAACTGCTTCTACCCACTTAGTAAAATAATCTGTTGCTGTGAGGATGTATCTATGCTGCTTAGAAGAGTGAGGAATGATCTCACCTATTATGTCCAATCCCCACTGACTGAAAGGTTGGTCAATGTTAACCGGCTGTAGTGGCAAGGATGGCTTCTTTTGTCTTCCAGCAGTAGTTTGGCAGACTTGACATTTCCTCACGTAACTATGCGAGTCTTTAAATAATGTGGGCCAGTAATATCCTGCGCGCAAGATTTTATGTGCAGTAGCATCTCCAGCATAGTGTCCGCCTGCTGGCCCATCGTGGAGTTCCTGCAAAACTTTTTCAGCTTCAGATTTCTCAAGACACCTAAGAAGAATAGAATCATAATTTATTCTAAAAAGAATATCATTTATGAGCTGATATTGTTTGGCTTTCAACCTTAGAGCTCTTTTCTTAGTATGATCAAGGTGTGAAGGAGCATACCCATTCTTAAGATAATAAATGATATCAGCATATAATGACTCTGCATCGTTTAGGCTTACCTCACACATTTGTACCTCTGCAGATGGAATTTCAGAAATTTGCGACGCTCCAGCCAGCATTTTGCAAAAGCCTTGACCTCTTACAATGTTTGCTGGTTTAATCTCAATGTCATATTCCTGTAAGGCAGTAACCCAATTGGCCCTTTTCTCACCCACATCCTTCTGTACTAGAAGGTTCCTTACCACTGGAAATGGTACTATAATTTTAGTATGGGTTTTGAGTAAGAAAGGTCTGAAGTATTTGACCACTTTGAAAACAACATAAGCCTGTTTCTCCACGTCTGAATAATTTAATTCAGCACCTTGTAAATTTGAACTGAAAAACGCAATTGGGGCTTCCACTTTTTCTTGATTTGCTTGAGTGAGAATCGCAGCATATGACCTATCTGAGGCAAATGTATATAAAATAAAAGGCTCTGAAAAATTCAGAGTTCCTAACGATGGAGCATTAATAATAGCTTGTTTGATCCGGTTGAATGCTTCGTGTTCATCTTGGCCCCATTTAAGATTTGAGTTCTTTTTAATCATGGCTTGCAAAGGAGAGACGATTCATGAAAAATATGGAACGAATCTCCTTACAAAGTTGATCTGACCAAGGAAAGATTGCATGGCTTTTTTGTTATGAGGTAAGGATATTTCAGAAATTTCTTTGATTCTGTCGGAATCAATGTGAATACCGGATTTTGACACTATGAATCCTAGAAGTTTCCCTTCACTTAATGCGAAAAAATATTTCTTTGGATTAAGTGAAATTCCATACCTTAAACACCGTTGGAATATTTGTTTCAAATCTTTAAGATGGTCGCTTCGTTTCTTGGAATACACTGTTATATCATCCAAATAAATTACTATACATTTATTAACTAAACCTTTGAATGCGATGTTCATGGCTCTCTGAAATGTGGCACCAGCATTAATCAAACCAAATGGCATCTTTCGATATGCGTATGTGCCCCATTTAGTTCTGAATGTGGTTTTCAATTGATCCTCAGGATGTACCAACATTTGATTGTATCCTGAAAATCCATCCAAGAAAGACATTAATTCTGAGCCCACCACTGCCTGCAATATCTGTTCCATAGGTGGTAAAGGAAAATTATCTTTTTGACAGGCCTTGTTAAGGTTTCAAAAGTCAATGCAGATCCTAATATCTTCGTTTTTCTTTCTAACAGGTACCATATTGGAGACCAATTTGGAATGTCTGATGAGAAAGATTATTCTGGCTTTCAATAACTTATTAAGCTCAGTTTTTATCTGATTTTCTAAATTGGGATGGATCTTTCTCAGCTTTTGTTGGACAGGTTTTTCATTATCGATCATGGGAATAGTATGTTGGATGATGGAAGTGTCGTATGTTTTAAGTTCATCATAATTCCAGGCAAAAACATTTTTATATTGTCTCAAAAGACGAATATACGCTAGCTTTTCTTCAGGGGCTAGGCCGAGACCTAGACCAATGTTTTGTGGTTTGGCATTGGTTCCTAGGTTTACTAATTCGTAGTTCAAGGTTGAACTTTGGAGTTTTGAATTGGTAGACCTTTTAAACCGATCCTTCAAATCGTACAAGTCTTCTAACTTGACTACCGACTTAGGTATAGCATTGTTAGTGCTATCTTGTTGCAATTGTCGATCATGTTGGTCTTCGTCAATTATTTGATTGGAGTAGGATCCTTCAGATGTGAGGAAATTTACAATATCAGGATCATCATTGAATACTCTCCAATTTGTGATGTTATTAGGAATGGATGGTCTAAAGATTAATTCTATTGAGAATCTATCTGGACTAAAATCTTCTGAAGGAATAAGCTTAGAAGCTACGTTAGCCAAAAGGTCTGCACTTGCATTTTGGAGTCTGGGAATTGAAGAGATATTAAACGCTATGAAATGCTCAGTCAGATCTTGAACTAAGGATTGATAATGTTTTAAATGACCTGATAAGCAATGTATAGTGTTACGTACCTGTTTAACCACAATCTCAGAGTCTCCGAAAACTTGAAGATACTTGACGTCTAACCCGATTGCTTTGTACAACCCTTGGACCAAAGCCTCATATTCTGCTGTATTGTTGGTGCAATCAAATTCGAGTCTGCATGTTAGCATGATTTTATCTCCTTCTGGACTAATCAAAACGCATCCTGCTCCTGCTCCTTCATTAGATCTAGAACCATCAAAAAATAATTTCCAAAACAAAGATTTATTTACAGGACTATCTAAAAAATTGATACATTTCGAACTATCAGTTCGAGAAAATTTTTTGACTTGGGACAAAACATAGTGTTCTAAATAGGGTGATGCATGAGCATTGAAATTGCCAAGGAAAGAATCTACCGAGTAATTGCCAATAATGCTACTGTTATATGCTACTGGTTCATTTTCCCCCTCTAGCTCCGTTACTATGTATTTCTGGTGTAGTTCTCGTTCAACTTTTATTTGATTCGGTTTACCGTTGTAGGGCAGCCACATGTGCGACCAGTCAGTTGTGAAGTACCCATGAAGTTTTTCTGACCAATCCCTGCTAAGAATTAAGCCATAGAATTCTGGAATATCAGCAACTAGAATGTCAATAACTTGACATACCTTTGGGTTGGATGACAGCCTTATGGTTACTTGATTTAGTTCGCCAATCACTTCAACTTGAGATTGATCTAGCTGAACTATGCGCACAACGGATTTCTGTGGTTGAACGTTTAACTTGGCACATATGGACTTTGGCAAAATATTGGATGAAGCACCAGAATCTACCAAACAATTGTGCACATTTTTATTGAAAATTTCATAAGGAGAAACGGGGGGTATGAGATCTTGATCTTCCTCCAATTAGAGTGATGTCATTTGGATCAATCTTATTGATCGTGTTAGTTGGAGGTCTTCCCATGTTATGAGAAGCTTGAGAAATTACAGCGGCAGGCAAAGGTGCAACTGGCACGGCATGTAATTCTTTCATCATTATCTTCTGTTGATGCTTTAACTTTCTCAGTTCGTAAAGGGTGATGTTGGCCCTAGTATTTTTCATATCTTCTATAATATTGTACTCCATTTCATCCGACACGATCAGTGTTTTAGATGGAGTTGATTCATCTGTTTGGACTGGGCTGGTTTGAGTTGCTTTAGATGTTGTTTTCTTTGTTGTGACTTTATCCTTTATTGCAGAGCTTGCGCTCTTTGGCTTAGGGATAGTTTGGGGAGGATCAAGCTGATTTTTGCTTCGTGTGCTAACTGGGAATACTTCTTGATCTTCTTCTTGTGGGAGGATGAAATCCCACATTCCTTGTAATTCCACAACCTCTTCTTCATCAGTTTTCCCTTCAGTGGTAATTTCCTCTTCCTCTTCTTCGGATTCAACATTTGAAATAGCATTGGGTGGCTTTGAATCCGTTGAAGGGCCTCTTTTAAAAGCTCTATAGGGCTTTTTTGAAGAAGTTTCTGCTACTTGCTTTTTGATGTCGACCATTTCATTAGACATGGTCTTTAGAACTTTCTGCAATCCTTCCAAATCGAATGGATCTTTTGCTTGTTTCTTCTTGGAGTCCTCCTTGAAGGTGACTTTCTTGGATTTACGTTCCTCTATCGCAGATTTCTTTTCTAGGGCTATTATACGTTTCTCTACTGCTATTGCCTCTTTCATGTTTTCGGCTAAGGTTTTCTTATCAGCCCTGTCCACGAAGATTGCTATGTTTGATGGTAGAGTGGTGATATACCATTCACTTCGTACTTCTTCGCTGGGTTAGGAAGCAGTAGGAATTTTGTTTAGGATTTTATTGAAACGTAAATTGAAATCTTTGATAGGCTCTCTAGATTCGGCCCTAAGGTTGGATAGGTCATTGATTAACATTGTCGTAGACCTGTCATCACCAAACTTGGTCAGGAATTGCTCCTGGAAGATATCCCAACTAGTGATAGATCCAGAGGGTAATGAAAAATACCATGATCCGGTTGTTCCTTGCAGAGTATAAGGAAAGAGTCGAACAACAACATCTTCATTAGTAACCCCATTGAGATTAATGGATAGCATAAAGTTGTTTATGTGCTCTTCTGCTAGCATGCCTGCCTCGGGATTAAATTTAGGCAGCCATTTCTCAGGATGGGCTGGTATTTGACTCAAGGGTGCAGGCATTAAGACTGCCCCAGGGTTATTCCATGGAGACTGGGCCATTGTTGTACTACTAACAGTGGAAAGTGTAGAAGATGATCCCTGTTGCTAGGAATATGAGGATACTACGATTGTAGATGACTGAGGAAGAGTTTTGGGGGTTCCAGTGGATGGATGGACGATGATCTGAAGTGGTGGAGTGGATGGTTGACTTCGTGGTGAAGAAGTTGAGATGGATGATGTTGACGAAAGAGTCTCACTGTCGGACTCTTTAGGTGATTTCCTTGCTCTTTTCCTGGTGGGAAGAGGTAATTCGGTTGGCTGAACGCCAAACTTTTCACTCTTTAGCCTGGTCAGGGGATGAGCAGGGTTATATTGCGAAGTCACGCTGCCTTGAGATTTATCAGACCTTTGAGGAGAAATGGAAAATCGTTGAAGTTTGTGAATCAGAGATTCAACTTCAGGAAGTTCAACTGTAGATTGTTCTGAAATGTCAGGGTTTGTAGTAGCGGTTGATACTCGAGCGACTTCTAACTCTGGATTTAAGTGTAATGGAGAAGTCGGGGGAGATGGTGAGGGCGATTTACTCTCAGAATGGTATTCAGATTTAGATTTACTTGCCATTCATAGTTTAGGCCCTCCTTCTAGCGCCAAATATGTTGAAGCCCCAAAAATCGGGTCTACAACAAGGGGGATACCCGCCCGGTCCAGACCTTGGTTGGCAGCTCCTTATCCGTTTGGTATAGCGGGTCCGACTGGGGATATGGGACCAATTTCCCAATCTATGAGTGTGTGTGTGTAGAATTTGATGTTCCTAATTTAACAGTTCCTAATTAAGATATTCTAATTGTAATTGTAATCTAATGTTATGCTATTGTAATCTAATAACCAACAACATCTAAGTCTATACTAACCCGGGATGTAATTCTTCTATTATGCGATCTAAAAAGATTTCAAATAACAACTGGTAATAAAGATCATTCAGCTATTATAAGAAATGAAATCAATAAGGATGAACCACTTCGCATAAAAAGTTAGACGAAACAGTTGTGAAAAACATATCACATAATGAGCTATTATACATTAAGCATAAATAAATAGCTATCACCGTACAAAAGTGCCAAATGATAACTCAGGCATTCAAGCAATAATACATAAACAACTAAAAACTGTATATCACTTTAACATATAAGCAGAAATGTTCAAGAGATAAAAGTACCATTTATGACTCCTACTCATAAGCTTCAAGCGACAATGATTTATCTCTCCTTGCTCTAACATCCACTAAGAGTACATAAGTGCAACATCATTAGCAGATATCAAATGCAAACATCAACAAATCCTATTCCATTCATTCACCAAAACCTCCTCTGAGGGTGCAAAAGTGCATGTTCTGAGGACAAGTTTTTGATAAATTTCTGGACCCTTCTCTAAATGCATGAGAAGGGTTTAAATACTACTAATTAAATAACTTAATTACACAGATTCAGGATACGGTTTAAATGACCGCCCTTTTTCTAAGCAAAAATAAAACAAAATTATTTCTAAAAATTAAATCTAATATCTAACTATTTCTGCATTTGCTCCTTAATGTTGCAAGCATTCAGTATTTGCCTGGGTAGAGTCAGCTAACTGTCTTCCGCTTTTGGTTGAGCTAAGCAAACAAAATTGGTAAGAGCTGGCACCATCTTCTCAGCAAAGTCGATGATATACTCGAGAGTCATCCTCTGACTATGTGGATTTACTGCGTATGCCCAGTAATAATTTCAGTTCATTTGGTTAACCCTTTGGATTGCTTCTGCCTTTTCTTTAGCTTTCTATTTCCAGTTTGTTTTTTACCATTGCTTTCTTGCACTTCTTGGGCTTACAAGTGACTAAGCACTTAGAGGCTTTCCTTCTCGAACAATTTTCTCAGCGATCGCGCATCAGAAACTGCCTCCATTCTTTGATCCAGGCTTCTCTGATGTGTTTTTCTCCTTTTGCGCCTCTTCATCTTTATCAGGTATAAAGCTTCAAAATTTGTAAAAATAATGTCCTTGTGATCTCTTGACCCTGAGCATTAGACTGCCTGTTGATATCAACATCCTTCAGTACTCATTCAACCATGGCTATATATGAAAGATTTGTAGTGGATGGCTTAGCAGCATTCTGTGAATCTGCGGCTCTATTGCATGCGGTATCTGTTTATGAGGGCGTCTTTTCTCTATCTTTGAACATTGGAGCTTTACCCTTTTTCCTCATAGCTTCCTGCACATTGCTTTGTGTAACTTTTGTTTTTCGTTCCTGCAGTTCACAGGTGAGGAGAGAGTAATGATAATAAATAACGACAAGAAAGCTTTAAATGCTACGGATATGCAAAAACACGCCACCTGACATGAACTGGCTCTTTGAACAACACAAAACCATATTTTATTAACAACTGGCATATAATACATTAATTATCATTAAAGCGCGTAACCAGTTCTTAGTTTATGGAAAACTTTTTCTTGAATATTGAGCCAGTAAAATCTGCGATGGAATGTTTTTGTAATCTGCATCGCATTTCGCTGAATCGCATTATCGCAATTTCATCGTGCTATGCTATCACAAGGTTGCTTGATCGCGCTATCACAAGATCGCAGATCGCAGTATCGCAAGATCGCAGATCGCTTAATCGTTAAATCGTTATGTGTCTTTCATGCAATTTTGCGAGATGCGATATGCGATATCGCATATCGGCGATTTTTTAAGGTTTTCTAACGTGAGTTTTTCTTAATGCATGCGATGCGATGGAGTTCGCGTCGTGATCTCGCATTTCATCATTTTGACTCATAAGGAAATACCCTATCATTCTTTGCGCGATGCGATGTTTCTTAAGGAGTAACATATATGAGTACTAATTGATTTTTTGAATTTTTTGACTAAGGGTCCCCACTTACATAGTCTTATTGCTAATACTAAATAAGGAGGGGGGTTTTTGGTGGCCACAATAGAAGGGAAACAGGAACAGATAGTTGCGGGACAGTCGTAGCAAGGTGTCAGCATAAAGCAAGGGCCCATATCAAGGACCCAGGTTCATGGAACCTATGGATGACAGAGATGAACCGAGAATGCTAAACCAACTGTACACACTAATGGTAGGAAATAAAAGGACTATATAAATCGTACAGGAGGAGGATCTGTCAGCATAAAGCAAGGGCATCCGAGTAGACAAGGCAGACGAGAGGCAGCCAAGGAAAGAGACAACTAAGTAGAATTGGTCATGCAAAGAGCATAGGAGAATACAAAAAGAAGGAGGTCATGAGGAGATAGGAGTTGAATAGTTTTGGTCTCGGAGGAGAAGCGAGGAGGATGCAAGCTACTAGAGCATCCGACCTGAAGGCCAGAACAGCAGCCTAGGAACTAGAGTTGAAGTCTTTTTCAATTCGCAATGTTATATAAACCGGGTATTTCATGCAATTGTCTGTGGCTGAGGCCGAATGTATAATGTAATGAACTTTTGTTACATTAATATAAATGAGAAGTCAAACTGGTTACTTGGTATGATGTGTGTATTTGGTTATGATTTATGGAGCCAATAAAAACTTGAATATATTGCGAGTCTATTCTCAAGTTAGATTGATCATCATGTTGATATATTTTTAGTATGAATAGATGCACAGGGCTGCATATAGAGTAATGGTTAAGATATCCCTGACCCTATACTGAACCCTTCTTAGTTTCAGTCATGGCAGGCCTCGGGTGAGATTCCTGATCCCTCAGGGTAAGGTGAAAATGTCGATGTTGTCCTAGACTACAATGAACCATTGTTGGCTCTTTGTTCCAGAACCCAGGGTCCTCCCTGATGTCATTTTTGTGCCAACAAATGGTTCTGTTGTCAATACCTAAAGTTAAAAGAACCAGTTTGGAATATGGTGTCGAGGATATTTAAGAAAGAGATCTAGGATTGGTGGGATAAAAGAGTAGACCAGTATATATCAGAACAAACTATTCAATGGGGTCAAACTATTGCCAAAGTGAGTGAAGATACCTTGTACTCTAAGGTTAAGAGTGACTAGTATGAGATATTCTGGTGTAAGCTCCCAAGAGACTTGTATAATTGGTTAAGGAGGTTAAAAGTTCAGAATTGACTAGAAGGATTGACACCAGCCCATCACGACTGGGTTCCCTTAGACCTTGTATCACTTCGACACTTGGATATTGCAATGACAAGGGCATTAGATTTTTGGGTACAAAATACAATAGAGAGATACATAGTTGAGTTTGCAACAAAGAATTATCAGTCGTTCTCAAGGGAGGAGGTAGTTTTCAAGTCAGGATTAAGAGGGACGCTGGTGAGGGAAGTTTCGTTGTGGATTAAGATGTTCATGGTGGAAGAAGGGTTGATACCTTTACCTACAACAACCATGATAGCGTAAAACCCCAGTACTAGGGGAAGGTCCTAAGGGCAGGATGCTACCAATTGGGGAATATGGATGTTGTTGAAGGAATGGATGTAGAAGGATTGCGAAATATAGAGATATTAGAGTGCAAAGGAGAGCGCTATTGGCCGAAAATTGGCAGGAGAGAGTAGTACAAACTCTAAAGGAGAGACAGATGGGACCCCACGAAGCAGGAGTGGTGTCAGGGGACTCAGAAGAAGGAAAGAGAATTGACGAAGATGTAGGACAAGACATAAATGTCGATGGGAGGAACAAAAGCCAAGATAATGATGGAGACTCTCCCTTACAAGTTGCAGGAAAGATGCCCGAGGAAAATATTTGTAACAGTCGTGAAGAGGAAATGGAAGAGGAAATGGGTAATTTCATGAGGAAATTATTTGTTGAAGATGAAACATCCGCAAGTGATCAACAAAAAAATCCATGAAGTACAAGTAGTATCCATCCTGACCTTCCCTTGGTGCCTTACAATAATCCTAATAAACTTGTTGCTAAGTTAGCTAAAGCGATACGAGTACACAACGTGCATGAGAAGTATAAGGCAAGTTTTAACACAGTAAATAGCAGTGGAATTAGCAGTAATAGTAATTTAGGACTACAAGGATCTTAGAAACCCGGAAACAAAGGATTTTTTTGTTGGTGCACACTTGGGTAACCATGGCAGTATGTTTCACTAGATACCCTGAATTTGCTAGTAGAGGAAATGAAGACGTAGAACAACACTGGTACCTCTGCGAAGCTATATGGAGAGCATGTTAGATGCCAAATAATGTTAAATCAATTGAGTTCCAGACCACCTTGAGGGAGATGTCTCTACGTTAGTTTCTAAAATGGGCATAACAGAACTAGAATCCCACAATAGATGATTTCAAGAGAGGCTTCGTGCAAGAATTCAAAGTACCTCAGACTGACCAACATTGATTATCGTAACTATGGGAAATCAAGCATAAGGAAGGTGAAACTACTTGGGAACTGATGCAAAGATTTAAGGATGCTATTGCTAAGCTAAGCTACACCTTAGATCCTAATCATCAAAGAGACTAGTTCATCAAAGAACTATTGCCCCTTACAAGGACATCGTTGACACAACAAAACATTGGGACTCTCTAAGATGCTTTAGAACATGCGTCGTGTATAGAGGCCATGGAAGGATACTCGCATGAGTATCATGAGCGAGATTGCAGGACCCGTCAATCATGGGCCTCCAAAATCAGATCGCCAACTTAACAGAAAAACTGAAATATCTACAACTAGTTCGGCCAGCTAGACCTAACATATGGTCTACTCAATGCATGGTGGAAGGACATGTTGCGACAGAATGCCCGAGTTTGAGAGGCATCAAAAATTTAGGAGGGATTACAGGACCACTAGGAACACCTCCAACATCAGGAGTTGCGGTAGTAGGAGCATAAGGAGCTTTCCCAGGACATAATACACAAGAATACTATGAAATCTGTAGTAATTACGGAAATTTACCATGGGTATGTCCAATACTACAAAAGTACTCCAATGTAACAAATAACAGCTATTGTGAAATTTTTTGCATCCACAACGCATCACATTGACCAGTGTAGGGCATTAGATGCTTTAGCAGATTGGCTGGACAGGTCTCCGTTCAGAGTCAATGAGTCTAACAGGGGAGGATGAGGAGAAAATATGAGAGGAGGGAGAGCTAGAGGTAGAGGTATTGTAAGGTGCTATAATTGTGATCAATAGGGGCACATTGCCAAAGAATTTCCACTTCCCAAAAGGCCATGGTGTTCGCAATCCAAGGTCAATACACATTCTACGGAGGATTTCCCTGAGCTCATCGCAAAACAGGAAGAGAGGACTAGATAGAGAGGGGCCAATCTGATCAATGAAGAGCCTCGTACAAGTGACACTCTTTCCATAAATAAGATAAATATAGTTACAAGAGGAGGAAAGAAGATAGGGGAAGATCAGGGTATGTTGGACCCGCCCTCAATTGTTTGGGTAGCGTCTCCAAAGAAATCATAAAACCCCACACAACAAAAATAGTATTATCGGGAGGCAACTAAATTGTTTGAAGGAATGCCAAAGACAAAGGAAAACCAAAAACATGACAAATGTGCACTAAAAAATACTTGACTGATAGAAGAATGGTTTAAGCTATTTCTGAAAATCATTAATGATGAGAAAATGTTGAAGGAGTTGCGCAGAAGTCTGGAAGTGGTGTTGCCAAAAGACGAGGAGAAACAAGAACCAATATCTGCTAACTTGCCAGAAAAACATACAAGAAGAGTGCGACTGAATAAAAAGAGAACCAAAAGAGAATTCCGGATCGATGCTTAGATTGCAGTATTCCAGATCAAGGACACAATGCTCGACCTAGGGTCGGATGTAAACATTTTTCGCAAGAAAACATGGGAGGCACTGGGGAAGCCGGAATTTAAATATCCACCAATACAATTGAGGATGGAAAATCAGTATTGTATTTTTCCTATTGGAAGGTTAGAAGATGTAGAGATGGATGTGATGGGAGTAAAAACATATAATGAATTCGAAGTAATTGATATAATTGGTGACAAGGAACCGTACCTAGGACTCCTTGGTATCGACTGGGAATATGAGAACTATGTTGTCATCAACCTGAAGAAATAGTTAATGATCTTTGAAGCAAAAGGGATGCGGGTGATACAACCCTTGGACCCATATCAAGGACCCAGGTTCATGGAACCTATGGATGACAGAGATGAGCCGAGAATGCTAGACCAACTGTACACACTAATGGCAGGAAAGAGAGAGGATTATATAAATCCTACAACAGGAGGATCTATCAGCTGGAGGAGTATTCAAAGCTTAGAAGCTAGTTCAGAAACTGTGTGGGATGCATGGCAGCAAGGGGGATATGAACTAGATACTAGACGTTGCTGTGGAGTCTTGAAGAAGGTATGATTTTGATGATTATTTCAGTATCTTTTCATTAGAACTTGCAAACCTTTTGCATCATGAACTAGGAAAATGATAAAGAATTATAATAAAACATGTGAGATTAATATGCAAGACGAAAATGCTGACAATTGTCATTTCCTTATGTAGGAAGGAGGAAAACGAGAAGTTTCCGTTCCAAAGGAAGGGACAAGGACGAGTTAACCGTTGTCCCTTTGACGGGAGATCGAATGCAAACAAGGCAAAGCAAATCAAAGCGAATCAGCCCGGAAAAGGAGGTGAAGATATCAGCTCGGCGCAGGAGAGAAAAGAAATGACTGAGGACTAACAGTTCGACGAATCCCTCAGGATCCTTGATCCTAAGGGATCGCTATTTTATCTATTTCTGCACTTAGATATGTCCGCCGTCACCCTTATAAAAGGGGCAGCACTGTTAGCTCGGAAGAGAGTTAGATACGGTTATGCTTTTATGTAATTTCTTTTAAGATCAAAACTTTGATCATCGAGTCTCGCTAAGAACTGGTTTATTGTAATTCTGCTCTATGCATTAATACAAACTTGGTTATTACTTCATCTCTGAGTCTGGATTAACTTCAAGCGGTGTACCCCTGGAGGCTAAGGGCCTGGCCCTGGAGGACACTTGCTCCTGTATCATTACGTTTTGGTTTACATGTGGTTTGCTTATCGACGTCAATTGGTAATCTGGTGTGTATTATAAGTTTACATCACATGCTCTGTTATGTTTGATTTATTAGGATTTCTACAAACAGAACTATTGTATTGACTCTGCATCATATTACTGTTCTTTTATGAGTTGATATAATACTGCTAGTCTTTACAAAATACTGTCACTGTTACAGAGCCTTTGTGTTGTGAACTTGTTCATTAACGTTATGGAATTCATCTTGGAAGTTATGTTCTTTGCAATTGTTGGATTTAGGAACAATGTTGTTCTATTTTGAAATGCAGTCGTATTCTTTCTAACTGAGATTGATACCTGGATCAGATTACTACTTAAGTGTGTTGTGTGCCTATATGGTTTTCAAGCGTTGTTCCATAATTTATCAGTAATCAGTGTTGTTCCATTGGTGTGTGTTATTTAATCTGCCCTTAAGAGTGAAATATTGTCGTTTGATTCATGTAGATTACGATTAATGCATTGGATTTGATAGATTAAGATTGTTACTGCTTGTGAGACTTAGTTGCTGTTCTATTTCTTAGCTGTTGTTCCATTTCAGAATTGCTGTTCCATTTCGGATTTGTTGTTCCATTGCAGACTTGTTGTTCGATTTCTTAATTGCCGTTCCATTTCCCATTTTCCGTTCCATTTATTGGTGTTGGTGTGAAGAACGATCTTAGGCTGTAGTGAGCATTGGCATTTACTGTCCGGCTCCCAGATCCACGATCTGTTCTCTGATTTCCTTTTCCATCAGTTTCCAAAGGGATGGGTTATTGCTACCGAACCCTTGACTGATAAGTTGCTTAATCTTTTGAATGTGTGATTTAATCTTTTGAAGTAGTTAAGTTGTAGACAAGCATCCATTTACTCTTGTATTTCTGAACACTGTACTACTAGCATTACTCTAACAAATGATAGCCTCAGACTGAGACACTCTTTGAAATAACAAAACGTTCCCGGATTGACATATTAATGTGAGGTAATTAGAGGTGAAAGAGACCCTTTTTATAGCTCTACATTTTGGCGCCGTTGCTGGGGAAAGAGTGTAGCCATTTGTTCTTTTTTAGAGTAGTGTACAAACCTGCTAGGGAAGAATTGGATTTTAAAAACGGAAGGTAAGAACCTACGTGTGGAGCATGTAAAAGCCCTGCTCCTCTGTCCGCTTTCCTACAGATTTGCTGTTGTTTTGTTTGAGTAGAATTTAGTAGTTAATTTGAGTGCATGACTAAGTAGAAAAAACCAAAAAAAAAAATCCAAACCTCTACCCAAGCCAGAAAAAGCTAAGGGGCCGGTGACCCTTGGCTGACCAACCTTCATAGACGAAATCTACAAGAAAGCAGAATCTCAGCCCTCAGTAGGACCCAGGAAAGTCATTTCTAAATAGCCTACTAGTTCCCTTTAGGCCACAGGATCACCATCTATAGCCTTTGCTGAAGTGCATAGTCAAACTGAAGAGCTGGACTTTCAAGAAATTGAAAATTCTACTCCAGAACTATTGCAGGAAGGGAATCTCAGCAATATTTGTGAAGGAGAAGGAGAGACAGGGGAAACTGAGGAACCAAGGTCTCCTATTGGAACAACTCAGCCATTAAACAGCCCAGACAAGGGAAGTGCTGCAAAAATCATTGTTGAAGAAACTCAATCTCCTTAGACATCAGGCATTCTCATTATCCCAGATAGAGGAAGTGCTATTAAAACTATTCCTGTCAAAACCATTCCCTCTCAACCTAGGAATACTCTCCTAGATATCCCAGAAGGTTATTGGCATATATTCGACCCAATGGCTCAAAACCAGCCAAACATCCAAACCTCTACATTACAATACCCCATAGTGGATTCTACAACAAATGCGCCTATGAAAGCAATCCCTCTTCAACATATCCCCACATTCCACGGTCTTACATTAGAAGATCCAAATGCATTTTTATTTGAATTTGATGTGTTGTGAAGGGGATATGATTACACCACCAACCCCCAGAAACTGAAACTATTTCCCTCTACATTAAAAGGGGCTGCTTTAAGATGGTTTATGGGATTAGGTGGCGGGGTTATAAATAACTTGGATCAAATGAAAGAATCTTTTCTAAAAAAATATCAGGATTATTCCAGGTCTAGAGAACTGAAGGACGAAATAGTCCAGATGACAGCTAGACCGAATGAGACATTAGAGGAGTATGTGGAATGTTTCCAGTATAATCTACAAAGATCTCCTTATGCATCACTACCTTTACCTGATAATGTGTTAAAAAAAACATTAATAAGGGGCATGAAGGAACAATGGATTGAAACATTAAACATTATGGGAAAGGGGTTATTTATCAAGAAAATTTTGCTGACATTATTGATTTATGTATCAGGAGCTCGAGAGGAAGCACAAGAGTAAAACCGGCAAAACATGATCGGTTTGTAAGAGATAATAAAATTTCGACAGAAGGAGTAACACATGTAGAAATTGGAAATTTATTGGAAAATTTTAAAACTGATATACTAGGGACACTAACTACACAACTTGATATTATGCAGGCCAAATAGAAGCAAATGGAGGCAGAACAGAATTTGGCGATCTTTTGTCCCCGATGTAGGAAAAAGCATAGTCATAAGGAGTGTCCACTAGATGTAGTCCAAACATGTGCCATCTGTACAAAAGATCACCTTACGGATAGCTGTCCCTCACTTCTTGGATTAAAAGCAGTATATAAAGAGGCAGAAGAAGAACCAGAATCGGTGTATTTGCTCAACCAACGCCGTCAGTGGCAGCCGAGACAATCTGGTATGTTTCCAGACCCAAGTTCTTCTTTTCAACCTCCACAGTATAATGCTCAACAATATAATATGTGGCAAAGTGAATCCCAATCCCCATTTCCAAACTGGTCACCACAGTCATTTCCTTCTTCAAACCCGTGGCTGAATCAGGCAAGCCAATCTGGTTGGCCAAATCTTCCTTATACCCCACCATATTGGCAAAATAACTCATATCCACCACAATGGACTCCCCCTCCCTCGCAAAGTTCAGCTTGGCAGACAAACTGGCAGAGACCGATGCATCAGCCAGTAGGAACCATTCCGCTCCCTCAACCTACACTACCAGCCTTACAACAAAATCCCCAGTCTAATCTGAGACCGCAACTCCCAGCCCAACCCAACCCCAATCCAAATAACAGACTGGTTCAATCTGTCCAAATTTTAGAAACACTAGAGATAGGAGCTGATCTGAGGGAGTGTAATGATCTTTAGTTAATATCTGGGCGTATTATTGAAACCGAGGGAGATAAGACAGTTCAGATTGAAGATCAGTTACCCAGAGAACATCTGTCACAACAAGAGGATGTGAATAAACAACAAACTCATAATCAAGAAACTAAATCCTCTCCTCCGTTCCCAGAATGATTATTCATACCTCGACCTATACAATATCCTGATTTTGAGATTCTGGGAGAGTTACAAAATCTGTACATAAAAATTCCATTCCTCCAAGCCATTCAAGACATCCCGATATACGCCAAAACTATCAAAGAATTGTGTATAAAGAAACCAAGGAGGAATATAGCAAATAATCCAAGAGTCCAAGTAGTCGGCACTCTATCTGACTTACTATTAGGAAAAGAAACACCCATTAAATACGAAGACCCAGTAAATCTAATTGTAACTATCCAAATTTATGGTCAGACCCTTCCCAATGCCTTAGTTGATCTAGGAGCTACAATCAATATCTTAACAACCGCTACTTGCCAAAAGCTAGGCATTACATCTGTAGAACCCACCTCTACCTTGCTAGAATTGGCTGACCGATCTATGGTTAGGCCAGAGGGTACACTACATGATGTCATGGTCTCTGTTGATTCCTGGGAATATCCAACCGATTTTCTGATAATAAATCCCAAAACCCGACTTGATGGACATCCATTGATTTTAGGTAGACCTTGGCTTGCCACTGCTGATGCTTATATTGGCTGCCGGCAAGGAAATATGACCATAACCAGAGGACCAAATATCAAGAACTTAGTTCTATATCCTCCAACGCAGCCAAGTGTCACAATAATCAAAACTAATAAGCACCCTGTATCATACCTTACTGATAACATTAGATCTCCATTAACTATACAAGAGGCACTTGATTTCAAAGACCAAACAGAAGACGATGCCATTAATAATTTCATTAGTCAAACTAAGCTTACATCTCGCACACAATCTCATATGATAGAAGCAGCATTTGATAACGAATTAGAATAAGATCCTCTGAAAGATACACATGATCAAACAATACTTGTTACTTCTGTTGCAAATAGTAAAATTGTGGAAATTGAACCGGGAAAAACCTTAAATATTAATGCCAACCTCACACCCGAACAAGAAATGAAGCTCATCCATTTGTTAAGGAAATATAAAGAAGCATTTGCATGGGACTACCCTGATATGAAAGGAATTGACCCCCAATTATGTACACACCACATTTATATAGAAAAAGATGCGAGACATGTTTGTCAACCTCAGAGGAGACTAAATCCTCATCTAAAAGATGTGGTAAAAGCTGAACTTCAAAAACTTTTAGATGTCAATTTTATCTATCCTATCTCTGATAGTAAATGGGTCTCTCCGCTTGTGGTGGTACCAAAAAAGAATGGGAAATGGAGAATCTGTGTGGACTATAGGGAGCTAAATAAAGCAACACAAAAAGACCATTTCCCTCTCCCATTCATCGACCAAGTATTAGAAACTTTAGCAGGAAAGAAATTCTTTTCTTTCCTGGATGGCTTCAGTGGATACAATCAGATTCAGATTGCCCCTGAAAACCAAGACAAAACTACTTTTACTTGTCCTTGGGGAACATTTGCCTACCAAGTTCTACCTTTTGGCTTATGCAATGCTCCTGCCACATTCCAAAGGGCTATCCTTAGCATTTTTGCAGATTTAATATATGACGGACTTGAAGTATACATGGATGACTTTACACCATATGGAGATGATTTCGATCCAACATTGGATACCCTAGAAAAAGTCCTACAACGCTGCATTGCTACCAGGCTTTGTTTAAGCCACGAAAAATGGTATATGATGATGATTGAAGGACTTATCCTAGGACACTATATTTCAACAGCTGGTATTCAGGTAGACCCAGCCAAAATCCAAATACTTTTTCTTATTCCCACTCCTACCACTCAAACAGTGGTACGCAGTTTTCTTGGATTTTCTGGTTATTATAGGAGATTTATAGAACATTATTCGCACATTGATGCACCTCTATATGCACTAACTTGTAACGTTGATTTTCTTTGGACAGAAAAATGTGAACGTGCTTTCAAGGATCTGAAGAAGCTCGTATCCACAGCCCCAGTCCTTTGAGGACCAAATTGGGATTTTCCATTCCAAATATCATCTGATGCCTCAGATACAACCATTGGAGCAGTCCTTGGGCAGGAAGAGGATAAAAAACCATATGCAATTTATTATATTAGCAAAAATTTATCCCCTGCTGAGTTAAGCTACACTGTTACTGAAAAAGAATTTCTAGCTGTAATACATGCCATCAATAAGTTTAGACATTACATTACTGGATACCCTGTTATCTTGTATACAGATCATTCTGCCATAAAATATTTAGCAAACAAGCCTATCACAAACGGCAGAATAACTAGATGGCTGATTTTATTGTAGGAATTTGATATTACAATCAAGGATCGACCTGGCAAAGAAAATCCTGTAGTCGATTTTCTCTCAAGAATGCCAAAGCCATTCGATGCAACAACAGTTGAAGACCAATTTCCAGACGAGCATCTGTTTGTTGTGGCTGTTCAAACACCCTAGTATGCTGATGTTGCCAATTACCTAGCAGTAGGTAAACTACTGAAACATCTAACCCCTAATGAGCAGAAACAGATTGTTCAGCGGAGTGCTCGATTTTTGTGGATTGGAGGCTATTTGTTCCACACAGGGGAAAACATGCACATCAGTAGATGCGTTCGAGAAGATGAAATCTTCGACATTTTAAAAGCCTGCCATGACGGGCCATGTGGTGGACATTTCGCTGATCGTAGAACTGGACATAAAGTGCTGCAGACAGGGTATTATTGACCCACGATTTTCAAAGATGCAGAGAAATTTGTCCAAGCCTATGACAGTTGCTAGCGAGCAGGACGCCCTGGTCAGTCTGATGAGATGCCTTTGAAACCGCAGTTAGTCATCGAACCATTCAACCGATGGGCTCTTGATTTCGTTGGACCAATTAACCCATCATCCAACCAGAAAACATATATTTTGGTGGCAACAGAATATGTCACCAAGTGGGTAGAAGCAGAGGCATTGCCAAGAGATACAGAGGACTCTGTCATACATTTCATGTTCCATCTATTTGTACGTTATGGCCTTCCAAGAGAAATAATTACAGACGGTGGACCACAGTTTGCTGGGAACAGAATAGCTGCAACACTCAACAACTATCATGTCCAACATAAAATCACTACTCCATACCACCCACAGGCACATGGGCAGGTAGAAAGCAACAATAAAATAAGAGAAGCAATCCTAACAAAAACCATTGCATCACATAGACGTGATTGGGTTGCTAGACTACCTGAAGCACTGTGGGCTTACAGAACAACATGGAGAAGCACCACTTGTTACTCACCTTATCAATCTGGAAAACAACCCATTTCCCCATAGAATTTTAAATCCAAACATTACGAACAGCACAAGAAGTTGGCTTAGATCTAACCAAGGCACAGATTAATCGATTACAACAGATCAATGAGCTGGACGAAATTAGGCTCTCTGCACTTCAAAACACTGCCCTGATCCAACAGCAGCGAGCTAAATGGCATGATTCTCTCATTAAAAATAAATTCTTCCACGAAGGAGACTGGGCTCTTTTGTACGACTCCAGGTTTCAGGACTTCCCTGGGAAACTCCAGACTCGTTGGTTGGGACCATACGAAATCTAGAAGGTACATGACAATGGGACCCTTACTCTAATCACTATTGACAGTTCTCGATATGCCTTCAAGGCAAATGGCCACCGAGTTCGTCTTTATCACAAACCACTCACTCGGGAGTCCTTCTGCCAGCAGTTATGCCGAGACTCTGATATGGAGATTTTGGGGGAGGAAGAGAAGCCTTCCTCACCTGTAATTCATTAAGGAATTTATTTCTTTTTACAGTTTGTACATAAGTTCTTTTCTTAAACCATTTTTGTACATATTTTTGAATCAACGTTTTGCTATTATTATTTCTGTTGTTCCTTTTTTTCAAAAGAACAACATTTTCTTCTAGTTGTTCCTTTTTCAAAAGAGCAACCCCCTTTGGATCAGCCCTCATCTTGTTGCAATTTGGTTCTTTTTCTTTATTATTGTGTTTTTTTGTTCCTTTTCCAAAGGAACAACATTTTTTATTTCTGTCGTTCCTTTTCTAAAGGAATGGCATTTGTGTGTTTTTGCTGTTCCTTTTCCAAAGGAACAGCATTCTTGATTTTTGTTGTTCCTTTTCCAAAGGAACGACATTTTCCTGTTTTGCTGTTCCTTTTCCAAAGGAACAACATTTTCGATTTCTGTTGTTCCTTTTCCAAAGGCACAACATTTTTGCGTGCTTTTCTATTCCTTTTCCAAAGGAACAACATTTTTTATTTCTGTTGTTCCTTTTTCAAAGGAACGACATTTTTGTATGTTTGCTATTCCTTTTCCAAAGGAACAACATTTTTTATTTCTGTTGTTCCTTTTTCAAAGGAACGGCATTGGTATGTTCTGTTGTTCCTTTTCCAAAGGAACGACATCTGTGTGTTCTGTTGTTCCTTTTCCAAAGGAACAACATTTTCCATCTTTGCTGTTCCTTTTTCAAAGGAACAACATTTGCATTTTTTGTTGCTCGTGATCTTCGGTTGTCCCTTTTTCCAAAAGGAACACCTCTTGCCTGCTTTTCCTCTCCTTGTGAAACAACTCATTCCTTTTTCTCTTCTAAATTAAGGATGCTTATTGCTCCTGTTCTTTCAAGTCTTTTAGAATACAGCTATGCACTTATGCAATGGATACAAAATCACAACATACTGAAATCAGTTAATCATAAATCGCTATCTTTATAAGAAATTGCTCTGCATTGGTAAGAGGACAGAAGGAAGGACACACTTATTTATCATCTTTTGCTATCATTTTTCTACTAATTCTGCTCTGATTGGCTATCTTTATCATGATGATCCCTTTTAATCCCCTTTGATTATTATTTAGGAATAAGAGCAAAGGGCTTATATCTTCCTATTGAGATGTTAAGACTTCTTCCACCATTCCTACTCTTAAGGAGTGTTGAACCACCCTTTTTGTATAAATAAGATAAAGTACTTTATGAAAAACAAAAAGAAAAGAGCAAACATGACTTATAAGTTGTCAAATGCAGGATAGGGGGTCTCATCAAGAGCCAGCCTACCATGATCATGAGGACGAAAGCGAAGTGGCATTCCCACTATGGCCACCACACCAGGGATATGGTCCAAAAGGTATATCAAATAAACAACCCTTGGAACAGGAGGTCTCATCATGAGCCGGCCTACCCACTTTTCGCTTCTTCCTCGTGAATGGCATTATGGTTAACTGGTCACCAAGCCAGCATAATGGCCTACATTTTGACATCACACAACATTTCCTAAGTATACACAAAGGATCATGGTTCCATGGGTGAAATAAACAACTCTGCCAAGGTTATGGACACCTGTCGGCAGCAGAGCACTGTTAATGGTATTGAAGTCACATTATTTACACCAATAGGTAAGTTACTAGCACCCTTTTGTTTCTTATACCTTAGTAATTAATCATATATCATTTCCCGAATCATATAACGCATGTAAATTTATTATCACCATAGAAAATTTTAGGGGCGAATGTTCGCCCTTTGGCGAAATTAAGAGGTTTTAAATTTTTAGTGGGCGAATATTTTGTATCATAGTACATTTTTACAAATCACCTCAAATAGCCCACCTTATTTTAAGGGAGAGGGTAAAAAAGGTAAATTTAGCCCTTGAAATTAGGAGTTACAACCTTCCATTTGCCCATTTTCAAGAATAGGTTTTATTTAAGTGAATCCTATGGGCCAAAGGCCCAAATACCATAATTATAAAAGAGGTATGGTAAATTAATAAAAATATAAATAAATGAGAGGTATGGTAAATAAATAAAACATTTTTTATATTTACTCCATAAGCCACCTTATATACATGCAAGGGTGTAAACAAATAAATATATAAGGAAAGTGGAGGTATGTTAAATAAATAAAACGTCTTTTTATACTTACTCGAAAGGTATGGTAAATAAATGAAAATATAAATAAATTAGACACATGGTAAATAAATAAAACCTCTTTTTATATTTAGTCCATAACCCTCATTCTATTCATTCTATTTATGAAGGCTCAAGAAAGAGGTTTTATTTAAGTGAATCCTATGGGCCAAATACCATATTTGTAAAAGAGGTATGGTAAATTAATAAAAATACAAATAAACGAGAGGTATGGTAAACAAATAAAACATTTTTTTATATTTACTCTATAAGTCACCCTATATTTACGAACACTAAAAAAATGCGTTATATTTAGGTGAAACCTATGGGCAAAATACTATGGGACAAATACCATGGACTGGATTGTTATTAATACCATGCAAAAAAACATTATTAACCCTAATATTAGTATTAATAAAAATAAAAATGGCACATGGTATTCACCAAAATGGCACATGGTATTGATCCATGGTATTCACCTGGAATGTAGCCTATTTAAATGGGGGAATTAAACCAGCATAGATCCATCTTTACTCTCATGCTTTCTGTGAATGGCACGGGTGAATTTTATCCTACACCCACTAGGTTATCGATATGTAATTTCGGTAATTTTGATTTCAAAAGATATTTTAAAGAAATGCAATGATTTCATTTGTGTATTCAATAAACACAAGATTTTATAATTGAGTAAAATATTCACCATGGCTGGTGAGAGATTCGCCAAAAAGTTATATATACATATCATATTATTGATAAAATCGCATTCCATTTTTCCTATATACCATGGAGATTCGCCCATTTATTATACATGTAAATTTAGGGGGGGTTCTTAAAATTTTCCCTAATTATCACCAATCATGGCAGAGTAGTTGACAATGACCGCATGAGATTTGGAATGTGCGGCAGATGTCCTATCCTCTCAGCCTCGCATCATATCACAGCAGTCTCTTACATATTAAGTGATCCAACTCTATCCCTCGATTTCGGTAATTTGTTGTTTTTGTAAACATGGCATAATGCCATACGCTCTTCCTTTATGACTCTGATTCAGAGCGGGTGCTGCTCCTTTATTTGACGGCTGGGACAGCCTATCACATTGCGGGGGGGGAGGTTAACCTCATCATTCCCTAGGTTACATGTCAGCCCACCATTCGGCAAGTTGTGTATTAGGGTATAGCACGGCTCAACGGCATACTATTTTTATTTTTTTCTGCATGATTTGCTGTTCATAAGCCATTTCTATTGTATACGTTGCAACATTAGATTTTGAACAAGTCTTGCGTCTGTCAATCTCTATGTGTTTCAACAGAACGAACAGCTGTCGTCCCATTAAGAGTTTACAACGAAACTATGGGAGGAAGATTGATTCGGAGAGAACCACATGTGTTAACAGTCTCTGTTGTTGCCCAGGAAATCCTGGCAAGAGCAGGGTGGCTGACTTATCTCAACCAATTGCAAGAGTCTAACGAGATGGTGGCAATTGAATTCTTACAGAATTTGCAAGAGGATTACTCCACAGTGAGGGGGAGACACATAGCAGTCACCGATGACATAATCGCAGAAGTCTCGGGACTACCAGCCACCGGACCTGTATGGACGTTAAAAAAAGAGAGATTGCAGAAGATTATAGAAATCTTCCGGGACGAAGGCCAAAGCTTAGCAATTAGAGGAAAGGGAGTTCTGCCAGCAGCACTAGGAGAGCCGTGGGCAGAATTGGCAAGAACCATTCAAAGCTACATCACCTGTGAAGGCAGAAAAGACGTGGTAAGACCACGACATCTTAAACTCTTAGCTGTACTAAAGCAAAAATGCTCTGTAAATTTACCTGCATTTTTGAATTCGTTACTTCATGACATTGCACGGAGCATAAAAAAGGCACAGCATGTAGAGTCAGTTGTTAGTCATCATGGGTTGATTCGGTTAATTGTCAGCCATAGCCTCACCCAGCAGCAGAGCAGTGGGGAAGAGCTAATTACCATGATAAATGGGGGTTGACCACACCATCCCCAAAACGTAAACATGCCACCAGTACACCCGAGCGTCCAGAAAAACACAGGGAATTGGCAAAGTGAAAACATGTCACCAGTACACTCGAGCGGCCGGAAAAACGCAGAAAATCGATCTGGCTAGCACGATTACGAGGGAGGCTGGAGAAGCCCCAGGAAAACACCAGTCGGCCGGTAGAAATTGAAGATGAGCAACCTTCACGGCCAGAAGGGGAGGCCAAGCAATCTAAAGAAGAAGAAAAAGAAGAAGGGGCCGAGCAATCTAAAGAAGAAGAAGAAGAAGAAGAGGTTGAGAAATCTAAAGAAGGAGCCGAGCAATCTGAAGAAGAAGCTGAGCATTCCGAGCAGGAGGAGGAAATGGAACATCAAGAAGGTAGCCCATTGCAGGACCCAGTGGGAGAAGATGAATTGGCCGAAGTCTTGGCCAATATGGGCGAATATGGCCAACCTTCCAGTCCATCAGACCTCCATGCCGAAAAGAAACCCCAGGAGGAAAATGCACCTGAAGAATCACATGCAAAGGAGGCAGAAGAAGAGAATCTTCCTGTTCATGATGAAGAGATGATAGGAGATACTGAATAGGAACAATCCATTCCTAACCAGAAGACACCAGAAGAAATTCCGGAGGAAGCAGGGGCAGAAAGAGAAGTCGCCCAAGAAATGACAGAACCAGTTAGGGTTCCTGCCCCAGAACAGCCAGAGCAGAACAGTGAAGAAACACCCCAGAAGGAAAATCCGGGAACTAGTCACAGTCCAGGCCGCAGTGAACAGCCTGCTGTTCCTTCTAAGGAAATTTTGGAAATTAAAGAATTGCGAAAGGAACAACAGAGATTATTGAATATAATAGTCTAGCTCCACCAGCAGATTAGGATCCTGAAAGCAAGGCAAAGGGTAAAAAGGACTTCAAGAAGGAAAAATGTGACCACTCCAGCAAAACCCCGCAAGGCAAAGGGGCGGAGGACCAGAATTCATCCTGTTGTTCAAAACCCTGTCGAGAACCAGGCTGTTGTTCCAAATGATGCTGAGAAACAGACTGTTGTTCCAATTGAAAAGGAACAACAACAGACTGATATTCACGTTAAGATAGAAATGGATGAGATGATGACCTGTGATAACGAAATTCAGACGGAGGCACTACTTTCGGGAGTGATCAGGGTTATGAACTCAAAGCAACGTAATAGGAAAGTTCAGGTAAAACTCCCAGCCTCCACTGTTGCATGGAGAAGAGATCCAAAAACAGTAACCCTACGAAAGGGTTTGAAGCAAGCTAAGCAAGAAGCAGAAAAGCTTAGAGAGCAAACGGTCCCTCGTAAAAGGTATGAAGAGCTACAGCAACAGCTTAGGAACGTCAATCAATCTGAAAGCCAGGCTTTTGAAGGTTGGTGAAGGGAACAAGAGAAAGTCACAAAAGTAACTCGTAGGCTAGATATCGTTATCAAGCATATGGATAGCTTGTGTTCTTTATACAATGACGTCTTAGCATGTAGAACCCCTGCCAAGAATTATGCCTTGTTTCTACTGGAACAGTATTTGCAACTAAAAATAAAGGCTGTTAAAGCAGGTGCTCCCATACAAATTAACACGGTCAATGATTTTATAGACTGTTGTAAGCATTACGGGGTAAAAGTCCAGAGACTACTATGTGAGTTCTATTTACATAACCTTGTATTAGACCAGAAGACCGAGCTGAACCCTGGCCCTTTTGTTGGAAACATCCAATTGCAGATGTTCATCTCATTTGGGGTTAATCAAATTAAATGGCTTAAAGCCTATAATACTTTCCAGAGGCAAGAAAACGGCTTAGATTTGTGGGTAAGGGCTGAGCCTAGGGACCCAATACAGTTGTGGAGAGCACATAGAAACCTCATGAAGACTCCGGGTGTAATTGAAACATTAGGACCCATGCATGAGGCACTCATTCGACAGGGATTAGAATACTTTCTTTCTATCAAAGACCTTGCCATTGATGCAACTAAATTTCGGTATCAAATCTCTAATCCGAATATCCAGCTCAGGGAACCGTTTAAGTATGAGAATTTTAAATTAGCTGCCAACCGCTTGCACCTCTATGGCGAAATCGTTTTGAGGGCAGGGCCATCCTGGTTAGGATATAGGTTCCGGAGTCCAATTATTTGGCACCCTGCACCCGGATACCAAGCCCTGTATGAGATGCCCGAGGGTTAGACAGGCCATTTCTTTGACTACCTAGTTACTCATCATGGTTGTAGGCCTCCACATGAGATTCCATCTCTAGCCTATTCTCTCACTGCTTTACATGTCAACTACAATGTTTTCATGAGGGCATGAAACAGGGTAAGCAGGGGGGTGTGTGGAGTCTTGAAGAAGGTATGATTTTGATGATTATTTCAGTATCTTTTCATTAGAACTTGCAAACCTTTTGCATCATGAACTAGGAAAATGATAAAGAATTATAATAAAACATGTGAGATTAATATGCAAGACGAAAATGCTGACAATTGTCATTTCCTTATGCAGGAAGGAGGAAAAACGAGAAGTTTCCGTTGCAAAGGAAGGGACAAGGACGGGTTAACCGCTGCCCCTTTGACGGGAAACTGAATGCAAACAAGGCAAAGCAAATCAAAGCGAATCAGCGCGGAAAAGGAGGTGGAGATATCAGCTCGGCGCAGGAGAGAAAAGAAATGACTAAGGACTAATGGTTCGGCGAATCCATCAGGATCCTTGATCCTGAGGGATCGCTATTTTATCTATTTCTGCACTTAGATATCTCTGTCGTCACCCTTATAAAAGGGGCAGCACTGTTAGCTCGGAAGAGAGTTAGATACGGTTATGCTTTTATGTAATTTCTTTTAAGATCAAAACTTTGATCATCGAGTCTCGCTAAGAACTGGTTTATTGTAATTCTGCTCTATGCATTAATACAAACTTGGTTATTACTTCATCTCTGAGTCTAGATTAACTTCAAGCGGTGTACCCCTGGAGGCTAAGGGCCCGGCCCTGGAGGACACTTGCTCCTGTATCATTACGTTTGGTTTATGTGTGGTTTGCTTATCGACGTCAATTGGTAATCTGGTGTGTTTTATAAGTTTACATCACATGCTCTGTTATGTTTGATTTATTAGGATTTCTACAGACAGAACTATTGTATTGACTCTACATCATATTACTGTTCTTTTATGAGTTGATATAATACTGCTAGTCTTTACAAAATACTGTCACTGTTACAGAGCCTTTGTGTTGTGCACTTGTTCATTAACGTTACGGAATTCATCTTGGAAGTTATGTTCTTTGCAATTGTTGGATTTAGGAACAATGATGTTCTATTTTGAAATGCAGTCGTATTCTTTCTAACTGAGATTGATACCTGGATCAGATTACTTAAGTGTCTTGTGTGCCTATATGGTTTCCAAGCACTGTTCCATAATTTATCAGTAATCAGTGTTGTTCCATTGGTGTGTGTTATTCAATCCGCCCTTAAGAGTGAAAGATTTCCATTTGATTCCTGTAGATTACAATTAATGCATTGGATTTGATAGATTAAGATTGTTACTGCTTGTGAGACTTAGTTATTGTTCTATTACTTAGCTGTTGTTCCATTTCAGAATTGCTATTCCATTTCGGATTTGTTGTTCCATTGCAGACTTGCTGTTCAATTTCTTAATTGCCATTCCATTTCCCATTTGCCGTTCCATTTGTTTGTGTTGGTGTGAAGAACGATCTCAGGCCGTAGTGAGCATTGGCATTTACTGTCCGGCTTCCAAATCCACCTGATTTCCTTTTCCATCAGTTTCCAAAGGGATGGGTTATTGCTACCGAACCCTTGACTGATAAGTTGCTTAATCTTTTGAATGTGTGATTTAATCTTTTGAAGTAGTTAAGCTGTAGACAAACATCCATTTACTCTTGTATTTTTGAACACTGTACTACTAGCATTACTCTGACAAATGATAGCCTCAGACTGAGACACTCTTTGAAATAACAAAACATTCCCGGATTGACATATTAATGTGAGGTAATTAGAGGTGAAAGAGACCATTTTTATAGCTCTACAGTTGCGTGAAGATATGCAGGATAAAATAGATAGGGGCAAAGGTAAGCAACTATCCCAAATTCCATGGTATTGAATGAGTAGACATTTTTTTAAACAAAATAGACAGAGACATTAGAGAAGATCACAAGGTTCCATTACTAGATATCACGTTACACACCACCTCAGAAAGGTGGTGGAGAACGCACCGCAACACATTACGTGAATGGGGAACCATAAAGCAAGCCATGAGAGAAATTTTTAGTTAAGAAGAAGACCGGCCACAAAATAAAGTGAAGTATAGAGGTAATTCAAATCCTAAGAAGCATCTAGAAGACTGCATAGAAAATCGGGAAAGAGGGTGGCTTCTGAAAGAACTTTGGGTGCATGTATTTATAGACATTCTAAGCACAATCCCACAAGCATGGTACATACAAGAGGATCTTCGTAAACAGATATCGGATTGGGATGTTGTTACACAGTAATTTGTCACCATTGGTCACCGTCCCTGTTACCCCTGTTTCTGTACGTTGGAGGACGCATTCCGGGACCTGTGAACAGTGACATAACCTAAAAACACTTGCATTATGTTCCCCTGAGTATGTACTTCATGTTCCCTGAAGACACCTTCTGCAAAATATCCCTGAAAAGTGCCCTTTTCCCATTAGCGCGGGTCCACAATGTCTTACCCGCGCCAATCACTGAGATCCTCAAAAGAGGGTGCGACCATTGGCGCTCTGTCTCAGAACAACACCCGCGCCAACCAAGTTTGGTAATGATTTTTGACAAACGCGCGCCCAGATGTTTTTTCCCTTCAGATCACGAAGTCTTTTGAGGATAAATTTTATCTGATAGAGGTCGAGAGTCATCATCTATCCTTGAAATCTATCTACAGAGGCTTTTCGGAGATAATGCCAATCCACAATGGGTGTCCTGATGCATTGTATCTTCCTCCCTTCTCCATCTATAAAAGTCTGTCCTCATGCATTAGACAAGCTAGTTTCTGAGTAATGCTAGTTGTGATTATGCTTGTCTTGAGTGATAGTGAGAGTCTTGAAGCATAGGGAGGTTATGCTGCCGGAAGTCTGAGAGAGAGAAGGTCTATTGCAAGACATACATAGCTGCTCACCCAGCCAGAGGAGAGGTTCAATGTCAGAACCTTGGTTGTATCTTTCTCTGTTGATTATTCATTAATAAACGACTACTGTTATGGTTCCAATCTCATTGTTCATCATGATAATGTTTGATTTATTTCCTTTCTGACTGAAATATAGTTGTATTTTAGTGGATTTTATGCTTGTATTCGCTTCGTTCTTTGCATGTGCAGGTATCCATACGCAGGGATCGCAAGGATTGTGACCTGCCAGAGCAAGGGAACGGGAGTATCAACTCTTCTTCGACATTAGTGTTGGACTCCAGGTTGGTTCTCGTAATCCACTTTCAGTATGCAACTAGGAACTTGCATGGTAGCGTGAATTGATTGTTGCTAGACCCATTTTGGGCTAGTGGGATCGCCTCTGTCCGCAGAGGGGATTTACCTCTCCAACAATTTGGCGACTCCACTGGGGAGGAGCTATTTGTTGTTTGATTCATAAACCTTGGACGGAGCCTGAAGTACGGCCAGGCAGCCTTTGAAACGCTATTGCTTTGCATTAGCAGAGTAGATCAACGCCACTTCAGTCAATCTCCGGTTTGGTTTACAAACCGAACAGCTTGGAGTTTGTCATGCACCTTGATCTCTCTTGTTTGCTTGCTTAGATGAGTTTTCTGAGCTGGATTTTTATGCTTGGTCTGCCTGTCTGTATATTTGATCTGTCTGGTTTCTGTTAGTCAAGCCGTGAACTGTTGGTTTTTATTTTTTTAGTCGGCAAATTTGATTAGCGCGTTTTTAGGCCTGACAGTCGCGCCAATTGGCGCCATTTTCCAGTGTACAGCTCGCGCCAATGCTCAATTAGCGCAGTTTTCTTCCTGACAGTCGTGCCAACCCTGTGAACCTGTTCATTTTTCTTGTTTACAGCCTTCCAAGCTTGGGTTTCCTGTTTTGTTTAATCATCTGAATGTATCAGAGTCTTTTTTGACTGGTTTTGAGTCTTTTTCTGGAAAATTATTAATTTGATTTCCATTGATCATTACTTGGAGGTTTGTCTCTATCTTTTCATAATTTTGCATCTTTTTGCTTTTGTTTTTGCAAAAAAATTTCCCCCTCATTCGCCGAGGGGGGGCTAAATTGTGTATGAGTGTTAATCGCCTTTGAGTGTTTTTAGTTTATGATCTTTGGAACTCTCACCCATTTTTCTTGGTTTGCACTTGATTGGTTCTTAGATTACATTAGAATCATCGTGTGTTTGAGAATTCTCTTGCATAGATCACACTTGCATAATTAGAATTCTCATTTTCAGGATATGAATGAAAAGTGTGCATAGATTACATTTGCATACTTTGGGTGTTTGCCAGTTTCTGTTTCGGTCTTCTCTTGATCCAGTCAACTTTTTGGATACTCTTTTGCATCTTTTTGGTGGTTGTTGAAGCTTGTTTTTGGGTTATTCAAGCAATTTAGTTCTTTTTGCTTGATTTCCATATGGCTTCATTTTGAGCCTAGATCACATGGCTCATTGACATTTTGGAGTTTTTCTTGGTTTGAAGGATTGCCTTTCTTTTCAAAGACTTGATTGTGTCCATTGAGTGAAATTTGCTTTTTTTCTCTCTGTTATCGTATCTCTCAAAATTTACTTAGTGCATTTTGCCAATAAAAGAAAAACGAACAATCTCTTTTGCATTATATTAGTTAATGGAAATTAAAGTTTTTCGTTGTTGTTAGTGATTAATGACTTTAAAGAAAAGTTTCTTTTATTGCCATTAGCTGCATTAGAGTTATCATTGTTTGTTTTATGATCATTTTGTTCGATTGAAAGATCTCAACTCTCTCGTAGTTAGCATTCATCGAATGAAATGATATATTTTGGCATATAGTTTGCATCTAGGAAATTTTGAGATATTACATACGGTAAGGCCTGAAAATCGAAACCTAATCAAAGATCAACCATAAAATGAACTGAATGAATCTAACAACGCATTGGAACTTAATGCACACATTTAGAGGTCTAGGCTAGAGACGTGTTCCGGTGTCGTTAAACCTAGTCACTATTGTTTCACATTACGGTTGGGTGATTCCTCCTTTTGTGACTCGATAGTGGTCTAGCACGGATTTGTGCTCCCACGTACTGTCGAGTATATGTGGAGACCCCACTAGGTTATCATCCTTTATCCACAGGAAGCCGTGTCTGCTGCCTTACAAGCCGTAATGCACTGAACACAACATTCGGGAAGATTGACTGCCATACGGGAAGTCCTTGGTTTTCATCTGATTGCCAAGGTGTATATGCAGTTTTACGGATTGTTTGGTAAACCTTTTGCCTAGTTCTCCAGAGTAGTCACTTTTGATCCTTTTCGGACTCCTTAAAAGAAAAGGTGCCAGTGAGTGTCTTGTCACTTCGTGCTCATTAAACATTCGAAGGAGACTAGAGTCACCTTTTTGTCCTTTTCTCGACTCTTAAAACATGAAAAGGTCAAGTTAAGTCCGTGTGTCTTAAAATTTATTCGGCCACGATTCACATTTACCCAGTTAGATCTTGTTTGCGTTAGCTTGAGTAAGGTTCTTTCTTGTTTTCAATGGCATCCTTCCCCGAGTCTACCGGCCAAGGTGTTCCCCCGGATGGGACCCTAGTCCATTTCCTTCTTTTGGAAATGTCGGTGCTCCGTATATGGCAACTTTGTCTTTGCCTGGGTTAACCATCGGTTTGCCTGTATGGTTGTTTTCGACCTCGGTAGTCCCGAGTGTGATAACTCCTGTTCCACCGTCTCCTCCACCCGAACAACATCATGTTGATTCCAAGGTGGACCTCTCCCCTTCTTCGCCTATTTTTGTGTCCTCATCTTCTACTTCGCCTGGCGAAAGTCTGGATTCAAGTAAACAGGTGGCTAAGAAGAAGAAGAAGAAGACTCCTAAGCGAGAGGTTAAAAGTACAACTCAAGTCGGGCCACCTTCTGCTCCTCCGCGGAAGGTCAAATTTCCTTGTAGGTTGTGCAAGGAGGACCATCTTCTTCGTGATTGTCCTGGCATTCCCAAGGTCTTAGAAGTATGGTCTCGCGATCCGGCCCACCCCTCAACGTCCTCTGAAGCTCACGGCGATGCTACACTATCAGCTGGAAATGTTAAGGGAAAAGGGAAGATTCGAATCCCCTATAGACTTTGTGAAGGAAATCATCCCCTTCACCTTTGTCCGCTCATGGATAAAGCCTCTGTTGTCTTGGAAAGTCTTACAGCTCCCTCACCCCAACTTCCCGTTGGTTATCAACGTCTCTCTGCAGCCGCAGATCGTTGCCCTGCTAACAAAGAGATCGACCAAGATTCCTCTCTTGTCCAGCCTCCTCTTCCTGAACCTGGCTCAGCCAAGCCTGTTCCAAACCAACCATTGGTTGGAAAGAGTGTCGACTCGAGTTCACCTCCCGTCGACCACTCTTTTTCGGAAGAGCATCACGCCCATGTTCTTCTTGTCACCTCAGATTCTCCTGAGTCCGGAAATGACTCTCCTATCCCAGTTGTCCCCGAGAATCCTGCTTCGGTTCCTTTAGAGCAGGGGGGCAATCATACGATTCCCCCACCAAGTAGTTCAGTCGTTTCCTTCGACTGGAGTCGTTTGACCACCCCCCGCCTTCCATCCCATGTGCCTTTCTGGGTCACAGTACACGCCTATAATAAGGCGATACTTGGCACTGTTTTGGATGAGGGTGCATCTGTCAGTCTTATGCCTGCCACTACTTGGAAATTTTTGGGTTCCCCATAGCTTGTGCCAGTCGCGCTGAATCTGACAGCTTTTGACGGAGGAACTAGTCAACCATTAGGGATCCTTCCAAAGTTCCCTATTACTTTGGGAGGCAAAACCGTCTATATAGACGTATCGGTTACCCAAGGTGCTTTAGATTTCAGTCTTCTCCTTGGCCGTGACTATGTTTATGCCATGGGGGCCCTTGTCTCTTCACTTTTCCATGTGGTTTGCTTTCCACACGATGGAAGAATTGTGACTATCAATCAATTATCGTTCGTTCGTCCACGGGTCCCCCCTGTGCAGTCGTCATCCCCTCCTGGTTTTCATCCACCAGTTGCATCTGCCCCACCGCAGATCAACTACGTGGCCACCTATCCCGTGCCTGTATCCAACGATGCCGCCGTCGTGCATAGTGTCCTGGGGGCATTGGGTCCTGACTTCCGAGATGTTGTCCTTCCACCGGGAGTGGCACTCTTGGAAGCCCCGACTTCCTGTTCATTATGATGAAGTTCGGTCGGAGCACAGTTCATTTTCCTATGTCAAGCTCCTTAAAAAATGAAAATAGACTTGGTTGGAGCATAGTTCGTTTTCTTGTGTCAAGCTCCTTAAAAAATGAAACTAGGTGTCCGAGGATAGTTTTGATTTGTGACGACCTCATTAAAAAATGAAACAAGGGTTATGAGGATAGTCCTTTTACTGCGTCAACCTCATTAATGAAACAACTCCCTTTCCAAATCGAGTCTTTTGATTAAGATCTCGTAAAATACAAGTCGAGTCTTTCCTAGATCTCGAGAGTGAACCTTCATTCCATCCACTTTGTTGAATGCAATGAAGCTTGGGGGGCATGTACCTCGATTTGCGTTATTATGCTGGGGCCATGCGAACTTATAACAAGCATAGTTTTTCGTTTCAAGCTTGTGTAAACATGAAACCGAATCCAAGAACAATTCTCCATGGTTCAAGCTTGTGTAAAAATGAACCCATACCCAATTTACATCTCGTGATTGCCATTTTTATCTGCTAAATTCTGTTAGATGAGCCTTGGTTGTTTCTTTCCATCGCCACCATCTCTTTGGCCGATCATATGATTTCACTTGGTTGTTTATCCTTTCCTGAGGAACCGCAGTGATGAGTGGTTTTATTAGCCAGCCTCTTGACCATTATATGTTTTGAGTAGTTCCACCATTACCGGAACCGGTTGCTACCCTTTATATCACTCGTTCCTCCAGGACAAGTCTCCTTTTAATCTCTTTTCTGACTCGTAAAACATGAAAAGATTGCCAAGTATTTTTCCTTTTTTGACTCGTTAAAGAGAATAAAAATGGAGGTTCGCTTTCGGCTTTTTTCTGACCGTTTAAAGACGAAAAGATTGCCGAGTTACTCCTCTTGACTCGTTAAACGTTAATAAGAGGCGGTCGTTTTAAGTTCTTTTTGCCGACCATTAAAACATAAAAAGATTACCGGGTTTTTGTCGTTTCAGGCTCGTTAATGGTTATGAAACGACGTGGTTTTGATCGCTTTTTTACTTTTTCAGGTCGAAATCACTATTTATGAAAAGTACTCCTCGATCGTAATGATCAGGCGGTTCTTTCGAGCATTGTTTTATAATTTTTCGGGCTCGAGAGACACAACTTTACGAAAAAGGACACCCCTGGAGTTTCCTTTTCTGCTGTCTTTTCAAACTCTCTAAACATGAAAAGACGTCGAGTTCTTCCTTTGTCAGACTCGTTAAAACCTGATGACATCGGATTTTGTCGAAATGACACATCACAAGCACATGTTATCCCCGTCAAGCTTGTTAAAAATAATTGGGGTACTCGCCAGAAATGGCGGGGGAAAAAAAGGAACCATAATTACCGTCGTGTCGGCAGTATGTCGCTCTTGAACATGGCACTTGTCTACTTTCGTGTCTGGGTGGGGATATCTCATCTCATTTTTTCACTTGCCTCCGTGGATTTGGGTAATCCTGTTTGACCTCTCATCTGCTCATTGCCTCGTCACCATGACCTCTGATACATTGATGTCAAATACTACCAATTCCACTGTCATGCCGCCGATATGTTCAAGAGAAGTTGACCTTTGCAAAGAAACAACCTCCCTCTGATAGCTCGCACAATCTTGATTCACAACATTATCTCTCTGTCTCGTGTCGATGATGTGGGAAACATTATGGCCCACCTTCGATCAAGGTCACTTCCTGTCGAATTTAGCTCATTATCCAGGAAGTTGATCTAGAGACTCCCTTCCGGTGCCTTGGAGCCTGCATGCCTCAATGGCAGGTTCTTCGTGTTCGACGTGAGGTTTTCATCATTGGCCTCTGATCGAATGATTCTACGGGTGTTCGACGTCAGATCACTAATTCGCACGCCGTAGATTGTACCTGTAGTACCTTGAGGGCCATTGTCATTATTGGTGGTACCTCTCGCGTCTGTTAACAGTTTCCAATATTGACTGGTAATCAGACAATGTTCATGCATGTTCGACTTCAGCTCATATATTCGCATGCTTGAACTTGTACTTTCGTTCTGGTCGAGATGGAGCGCAAGACCATGGATTGTGTCTGTTGTAATCTAGGCGTGATTCTTGATACATGACTCATTCACTGGATGGCTGCGACCATACCTGAGTCGATTCATTGATCCTAACCAGATGGTCGCGTCCATACTATGGATCTAGATTATCATGTACTCTCTTATGGATGGCTGCGACCATACCAAATACATCATGTATTTGAGCTATCAGTTGTATATCTCAATGCAGATTCTCGGCGGCAGCTACATGTGTTCTTGTAAAGCATTTCACCCCTCTCTCTCTCTCGGGACTCATACTTTAGGGGGCATCTGTTACATAGTAATTTGTCACCATTGGTCACCGTCCCTGTTACCCCTGTTTCCGTACGTTGGAGGACGCATTCCGGGACCTGTGAATAGTGACATAACCTAAAAACACTTGCATTATGTTCCCCTGAGTATGTACTTCATGTTCCCTGAAGACACCTTCTGCAAAATATCCTTGAAAAGTGCCCTTTTCCCATTAGCGCGGGTCCACAATGTCTTACCCGCGCCAATCACTGAGATCCTCAAAAGAGGGTGCGACCATTGGCGCTCTGTCTCAGAACAACACCCGCGCCAACCAAGTTTGGTAATGATTTTTGACAAACGCGCGCCCAGATGTTTTTTCCCTTTAGATCACGAAGTCTTTTGAGGATAAAGTTTATCTGATAGAGGTCGAGAGTCATCATCTATCCTTGACATCTACCTACAGAGGCTTTTCGGAGATAATTCCAATCCACAATGGGTGTCCTGATGCATTGTATCTTCCTCCCTTCTCCATCTATAAAAGTCTGTCCTCATGCATTAGACAAGCTAGTTTCTGAGTAATGCTAGTTGTGATTATGCTTGTCTTGAGTGATAGTGAGAGTCTTGAAGCATAGGGAGGTTATGCTGCCAGAAGTCTGAGAGAGAGAAGGTCTATTGCAAGACATACATAGCTGCTCACCCAGCCAGAGGAGAGGTTCAACGTCAGAACCTTGGTTGTATCTTTCTTTGTTGATTATTCATTAATAAACGACTATTGTTATGGTTCCAATCTCATTGTTCATCATGATAATGTTTGATTTATTTCCTTTCTAACTGAAATATAGTTGTATTTTAGTGGATTTTATGCTTGTATTCGCTTCGTTCTTTGCATGTGCAGGTATTCATACGCGGGGATCGCAAGGATTGTGACCTGCCGGAGCAAGGGAACGGGAGTATCAACTCTTCTTCGACATTAGCATTGGACTCCAGGTTGGTTCTCGTAATCCACTTTCAGTATGCAACTAGGAACTTGCATGGTAGCGTGAATTGATTGTTGCTAGACCCATTTTGGGCCAGTGGGATCGCCTCTGTCCGCAGAGGGGATTTACCTCTCCAACAGATGTCATGGCTAGTTAGTTTAGCAACAACTTCTCGTTCAAAGATGTTGATAGACACATGACTAGAACATTATATGCCATCAAAAGGATCTTGTTCACCCCAGGACAGTTATGGGAAGGTTGCGTTGATGAGAAGTTTCTACAGTATTTTTATGAAGCAAGTTATCCAGAATATATGTCCTACAACAAAGTAGACACATAATCGGATGAAGATGATTTAGCAGGATTAAGACACCTGACCTTTGAGGAAACAGAAGGGGAAAGGGATAATCAAGAAAGTCTCGCAGGAGAAGCCACACACCTATTCCTGAAGAAATTACAAAATCATAATATTGGATCAGATGATAAACCCAAGATGGCATCCATCAGAGATTATTGGGACGAAAAAACAACAAGGGAGATCTTTGACCTGTTGCAAGAATATCAAGACTTATTCCCAGCTTCGGTAACTAATCTAAAAGGGATAAAAGGAGACATAGGAGAGATGAAGATTGTGCTGAAACCAAATGCCCGTCCAGTAAAGCACAGGCCATATAGGATAAACCCAAGAGTGAAAGAAAAGGTCAAGAGGGAGATTGACAAAATGCTAGAAGCTGGAATTATATTCCTGGTGGACGAAGCGGAATGGATTAGTCCAATAGTTATACAGAACAATAAATACGTAATGGAGATCAGAGTCTATGTTGATTACCAAAGTTTGAACAATGCATGTGTGCATGATCCCTTCCCAACACCGTTTAGCGATGAGGTTCTGGACAATGTAGCGGGAAATGAAGCCTATTCCTTCACTGATGGATTTTCGGGCTACCATCAGGTGCTAATAGCAGAAGAAGGCAAGAGGAAGACAAAACTTGCAACTGAATGGGGGTCATATTCTTACCACTTAATGTCGTTCAAGTTGAAGAACACACCTGTCATTTTCTCAAGGATCGTTATAGCTGCATTCAGAGACTATATTGATAAGTTCCTGGAGGTATACATGGATGACTGAACAATGTACAATTTACTGAAGAAACACACAATCTTGTTAAGGATCATGTTCGAGAGATGTAGATAGTTTCAAATTTCCTTGAATCTAAAAAAAATCATCTTTGCAGTTTCATTCAAAACACTGCTGGGCCATGTTGTTTTCAAAGACGGAGTGTGTGTAGACCCCGTAAAGGTTGTGGAAATCATTAACATGGAACCCCCACATAATGTAAAGTAGTTGCGGTCCACTCTAGGCTATACATGGTATTATAGAAGGTTCATTAAGAACTACACATCAATTACAACCCTTATGGAGAAGTTATTGAAAAATACGGAAGCATTCACTTGGTTAGAGGCCTGTCAAGCAGCATTGAATAAGTTAAAAGATAAACTGGTAAGTGCACCTATCCTTGTATACCTATACTGGAACAAGACATTTCATGTACTGGCACAACTGAGAGAGAGAAATATGGATCACCCAGTGTACTATGCCAGCAGGAAATTATCAACTATAGAAAGAAACTATACGACAACAGAGAGGGAAGCACTGGCCATGGTTTACTCTCTACAAAAATTTAGGCATTACTTGCTAGGAGCGCCATTTAAATTTTTCACAGACCATTCAGCACTGAAGTATTTGGTGAAAAAACCAGTATTGGAAGGTAGAATATGTCATTGGTTATTAATCTTCCAAGAATTCACGTTCGAGGTAGTCATCAAACCTAGAAGGCTAAATGTGGGGCTAGATCATCTATCAAGAGTGGATACAAGAGAGAATGAAGGGTCATTAGATGATCAATTACTCGATGCCGACTTATTCAGAATAGAGGAAATTCTAAACTACTTAGAAGAAATTGTTGGGCTACTAACAACATGGTACTTCCCGGAGGGGTATACATCAACACAGAAGCGACATATAATACTGAGGGAAATGGATTATCAACTAATCGCAGGAAATCTCTACAAGATGTGCCTGGATCAAGTTCTGAGACGATGTATACTTCAACACGAAAGGGGGGAAGTGATCTAGGAATGTCACGTTGGAGTTATGGGAGGCCATGTCGGAGGGAAAGAAACCACAAGGAAAATACTGCACACAGGATTATGGTGGCCAACCATCCACAAGGATTCTAAGGAATACACTAAAAATTGTGATGTATATCAGACAGTGGGAAAGCCATCACACCAAGATGAACTTCCTTTAAAACCAGTTCACACAGCGCATATTTTTGAGAAGTGGGCAATAGACTTCATCAGCCCTATAACACCACCAGCGTGACATTCACATACAAGGTACATAATAAAGGCTACATAATATCTCACATGATGGGCAGAAGCAACACCAGTCAAGCACTAGCCGACACTGTTGCACGATTTATTTTTGAATGCATAATATCAAGGTTTGGATGTCCAAAAAGCTTGATAAGTGATCAAGGTACACATTTTATTAATGAAACTATTGAATCTCTTCTTAAGAAATTTATGATTCAACATCACAAAAGTAGCCCATACCACCCACAGGCCAATGACATTATTGAAGCATTTAATAAAATACTGGAGAAAGGCCTCACAAAAATTGTATCAGCCAATAGGGATAAGTGGGATGAATGCGTGTCGATAACTTTATGGGCATACAGAACAACAGTGAAAAGAATACACAAACAAACACCATTTCAGCTGGTATATGGAAAAGAAGCAATGGTCCCAGCAGAATTCATAGTGCCAAGCATGTTTATTTCTCAAGCAACAAAAATGACAGATGATGAAGCATTAAAAGAAAGAATGGGTCAAATGATAGAACTAGACGAATTGATATTCCTAGCTGAGTTGCATCATATAGTAGAGAAAAGGAGGCAGAAACTTGGCATGATAGACATATTCAAAAGAAAACATTCCAAGTCGGAGATCGTGCATTGTTCTACAACAAAAAATTCCAAAATTAACCAGATAAGTTGCAAATGCATTGGTTGGGCCCGTTTATAGTTGTGGAAATCAAATATTCTAGAGCGGTAAGGCTAGCACAACTGGACAGTGGAATTCTACCGGGATGGGTGAACGATGCGCGCCTAAAACCCTTCCATATGCCAATAGCAACACAATAATGTTAAGGGGTCTCGGAGACAAGCCCGTAGGTAGGTAGTAGTCAATAATACCTAGTCAATTCATTACCAAGTTCATTTGAAGTTCATGTCTTTTGTAGTATTTTATCTTTTTCAAGAATAAGAAAAGGCGTCAATAAGGTTGTGGCAAAAATGCCATGATACCACAACCCATTTGTGGTTGGGGGGATAGTTATACGCTTTTCCAGTCTTGATACTCACACGATTTTTCAGTATTTTCCGTCATACAACTGGTCTTTTCCATAATACGTAACTAATAATACAATTGTCAAATAGAGGCCCGTAAAATATTTTCCCGTTAGGAACAAATTTACCTAATAAATACCCTCCATCATGAAAAATTTATTAACCATGAAACCCACTCTGTCCTTCCCCATTACACGTCATAGATGTTAGTTCCAAGTCAACGGGCAATGATAAAGCACGGTTAAAATGCATGGGGAAAGTTTCTATAGTAATTAGTTGCCAAGTCCAATAAGAAAACGTTGTGTCAAATTCGTCTACTTAATTTGCATGATAATGGAGGAAACTATAGAATTTCAAATGCAGGTAGCAGAAGAACTCCAAATTTCCTCTAAAGAACAATAACTGCAGAAGGGCAGAATTTCGAGGCCTTCAGTAACAATTGTTTATTAGAGATGAAGATCAATGGAAAAAGTAATCATTTCAGTCCAAGAGGACAAACTCGATGAGTGAATTGTCATGGTGGAAAATCCATATGGAAAATATGATAAATCAACCTTGGTCGACAATGATCTTACGGATTGCTTCTAGTTTCCAGTGTTGAAGAGGGAGGTGTATACAGAGAAAGTTCCAAAGGAAGATGGCATGGTGAAAACCAAGGTCAAATAATATTTCAGAGGTCTACAACAATTGACATTAATCCATCTGAGGAGTCTACCAGTTTTCAGCACAAACTGGTTGCAATGTAGTGTACGAAGCTCCTAGCCAGCAGAATGCATGGAGGATCATTGTGGCTTGATAAGGAGTATCCAATTCATGTAGATGATATCCATTGTCTCATAGGACTCTTGGCAGGAGGAAATGCGGTAAATACAACATTCCAAGCAGGAACAAAAAGAGCAAAGAAGGAAGGAGAGAATGACTATTATGGAAAATATGGAACAAAGCGTGGGGGCAGGGGAGCAAAGATTGATATTATTAGAAAAATTGAGATAAAATTCACTTGCTACATAATAGCAGGAAAAAAAATGAGACACTTTGCAAGAAACGAGTGCACTCTGGATGCAATCTCGGTTGTGGAGCATTGCTGTAAGGGAGAAGTGCTCAACTAGTCCGCTTTTGTACTAAATAAGCTCTTCGATGCTTGTGAGGATATCTACAGGGGGAGTACCAATTTCCTATTTGGATACATATTGATGACTTTAATAATGTGGAAGTGGCTACCACCAAGAGGAACGAAGATGATTCAGATTACTGAAGGACAGCCGATAGTGCTCATGTATGAGCCATGGAGGGTTTCAGGAGACCCGAGCAGCTAGGAAATCAATGAGGCGACCTTTGCCGAATGGTATGAGCTGATGCTAGACATAGTTAGGTCGAAAAAAAGAATACCCAAACCACTTCAAAATGAATTTTCACAAGACATCTGGTTTGGAGTCTCACATGGGCACACGTACCTCAGACCCAGATGTCTCCACCCTAAGACCTTTGAGATGAAGTCACAAAAATTTGTTCTAACTGAGGAAGAACTCCATAGTGAGACTGGGTCATGGCCGGGGGTTGCATGTGAGATCATTGAAGGGAAATATTAAAATCTGTTTGACAGACTGAGGCCACAGTTGCAAGCAGGAGAAGCGGGAGAGAGAAGCAGAAAGAGACAGGCTGAGGAAGACATAGAACCAATGGTGCTACAAATGGAACAACAAATGTTTGCAATAAGGCAGGAACTCACAAGCTTTGGTGAACCTTCAGGTGAGACAACCCAATCCATGCTTTTTCAAGGTTCTACTATGTTTACTCCAATAATCACAACTCTGCTAACCATGGAAATTCTTACTGTTGGCCCTGAAGCTCAATCACAACCAACAGTCCCGAAGCCCAGGAAGAAAAGAGTAGTCAAAAACCCGGCAACCAAGAAGCCTAGAACTACTGAAGTGATTCACATTTTCGACCTCACTAATGAGGTTGGACAATTGATATCTACGTCGCCTATTGTTGAAGAAAATCCCCAAAATTCGTTTGCCATTCCACCATAGTCACTAGAACCTTCTCCGCACACAGCCTCCACCTCCGCAACCCTATCAAAAAACATCCCCCTCGGTACAAGGATGGAAACTAAAGAAATGGAAGTAGACTCAACCCACCAGCCTAGAGGAGCCAACCATAGAAATGGCACCCAAACAACCTTGCAAATATTGTTACTTCTTGGGTCAGGCCCACTCGAGGGGAAGAACCAATCACGACCATTCCACAGTTAGGGGGAAATGAACAGTACCAGCTAGTATTTCCTATAAATTTCCCGTTGATCCCCAACCCTAATATCATTCCCTCCACTCCCTAGTTCACCCCACAATCACAACCAGTAAACTATCCCACCTCCCACTCTGAAAAATCCATTGCCAGCGGCTTACCCATTCAATCCAACTTTCCAGATCCCAACACAATGAAGATCGAGACCCTACAACATTGGTCATCGACACAACTATTTGCGTACATCTAGCAAGTTGTGCAAAGAGATGAAAGGATACACGATGACTTGGTTCGGGAACACGAACAATAGAAGCAGTAGCTACAGGAGGTCACAGAGGAAAGAGATCACTTGAGACAAGAAAATATTAGTCTGTAGACGCAGGTCGATGAGGTGATAGAAAATTTTCGGTCACTATGGCAAACGATAACAAATGTCAACATAGAAGCCCCGAAGGACATTGCAACATGCACATTGGAAAATTGTTGCGACCACATTCAAGCAGCATGCTCAAGTCTAGTGGCAACAAATGCTGACATGAAGAAAAAACTGCAGATAGTAAGATCAACATTTCTAGATCCAGTGGAGATATATGTTGGATGATAGATGAAAAAATCAGTGAAGTGGCAACCAAGAAACAAGCACTCACTGAAGCACTGGCCAACGAATACACCCTAATGGATAGAGTTCATGAATGGCCAGGAAGCCTCGCAATAAAGAATTAGTCAATATATCCTATGAGGGAACATCTTCAAATGTTGTTTGCCAATAATAAGGAATGCACCGACTCCGACCAAATCCAAAAGATTGATGAACAAATCATAACTATTCAAGCACAGGTTACTCAGATATAGGAGGAATCAGCAAAAACCAAAAATATAATCCGAGACTTGAGACCTCCAGTTCGACTACAAGTACTAGCCCTAAAGGAAATCTGCCATAATAGTGAGGAACAATGGAACCACCTGCAGAGCCAAAGGCCAAGCAAACTAACGTCCAATACAACAGAAGACTTTACCCAACAGGTTGATTCAATCATAATTGCATGGGAATACTCCCTCCATAAATACAACGAATTCAGGCAGAGAACGACCACCATCATTCCTGAGTTGGGGCCTTCGTTTGGGAAAGAAGGACAACAGGGAGAAGAAGGAGCAGTTGGAGCAGAAACCACCCAGCTAATGACAAAGGATACAACAGAAGCAGTAGCTCATCATACGGAAGAAAAATAGCAACCACCAACAAAAGTATCTACAGAAACAACAACAAGGCCTGCATCACTTGAGATAGATTGACTCGGGGACGAGTCAAAGAATTTTGGTGGGGGCCTATTAGGGCCTTCGTTTTGAATTTTGAAAGGTTTTGAAGATACGAAGAAGAGGAAATAGGTGGTGGTAGCAATGGTCAAGTTGCGAAGAACACAGTTGGGAAGGGAAACAAGAACAGGCAATTGTGGGACGGTCGCAGTAAAGTGTTAGTAGAAAGCAAGGGCAACTGAGCGGACAAGGTAAACGAGAGGCAGCCGAGGAAAGAGACAGTCGAGTAGAACTGGCAGTGCAAACAACATAAGAGAATACAAAAGAAGGAGGCCGCGAGGAGAGAGGGGTTGAATAGTTCTAGTCTCGGATGAGCAGCGAGGAGGATGTGAGCTACTAAAGCATCTGACTTGAAGGCTAGAGCAACACCCTTAGAGCTAGAGTTGAAGTCTGTTGCGATACATAATGTTATATAAACCAGGTATTTCATGAGATTGTCTATGGTTGAGGTTGAATGTATAATGTAATGAAATTTATGTTAGATTAATATAAATGAGAAGTCAAACTGGTTACTTGGTATGATGTGTGTATTTGATTATGATTTATGGAGCCAATAAAAATTTTAATGTGTTACGAGTCTATTCTCAAGTTAGATTAATCATCATGTTGATATATTGTTAGTATGAATAGATGCACATGGCCGCATATAGAGTAATGGTTAAGAGATCCTTGAACCTATACTGAACCCTTCTTAGTTTCAATAGCGGCACGCCTCGGGTGAGACTCCTTATCCCTCGGGGTAAAGTGAAAATGTTGTCGTTTTCCTAGACTACAACGAACCATTTTTGGCTCTTTATGCCAAAACCTGGGGTCCTCCCTGATGTCATTTTTGTGCCAACACATATTTATTTATTTTATCATAATTACTGTCTTTATAAATCCATCAAATCTGATAAGGGTAAAGCTTCTTAGAAGAGGTTTTCTTATATTTCACAGGATAGTTGGTTTGGTTTCTAATGTCAGCCTTCTTAATGTGAATGTAAGGCAACCGTGTTCTCCTTATTTCCATATAAAATCACCATGGGAGATAGCTTGTTTTAAAACCCTTGTATCCACGCACTACTTTATAGCCATACAAATTCCTATTCTAGGAAATTTTTTCTTGTAACTTGGGTATGTTGGTTGACATTTTATGGCAAGTTGCATTGTTTGTTAGATATAAAATATATGATCTAAGTTGTTATAAGCCTCATATTATCTAGAAAATGATTAATTTATGATTTTGTTTTTGCAAGTAAGGATAAGGGTTGTTATGGTGGGTTTTATGCCATAGATTTCAAATTGGAGCACTGATATCACGTGTGAGGACCCAACCTGGGGTCCTATAACTATTACTACATTAATTCAATAAATTTCACAATAATTTCACGTCCATAACTTAACAATTATTTGGTAACAACATATAAATAAAATTTGATTAACAACATACTAAACATGTAAGAAATTTGAAAAGAGAGGAATACTTGATTCAGTGACTCAGTTTGAGTATTCCTACTAGGGTTTCCTCACTGAATTTTCCACCTTGCCAACTAGGAATTTCTATTTGACTTCCTATCTCATGGAAACTCCACAGGTTCCCTAGCCCTCTGAGCCCAAGTCCAACCACAACCATAGTCTTTTCAAGTTAGATCCAACACTTTCCAATAGATCCAAGTCTATTTTTTCCCAAATTTCTCTCAGTTCTCTCCCTTCTCCTTCTCCAAATCCCACTCCAAAATCACCCTAGACCAAAAGAAGCCCCCGAAAAGAGTAAATACCATCATCCCCTCCTTCTATCACCCTTTCCTCATTTTATACCTTCCTTCCTCATCCATCCCAACCACCTATCATGAATGCTCCCCATTCTTCGAGGTAAATGTGTTTAATGCCCCCCCATCTTTTCAACTTTAGGAGCTTTGACTTTCACCCCTTTGACGCCTCCTCTAGCCACCCCCTCCTTATCACTCTACCTACCCCTTATCCCTTAATTAACACTTGGGTGGTTCATTCCCCAACCACCCCTTATTAATTCAATAAAATATTACCATTCAATTAAAATAATATTATTTTAATAAAATATTACCATTCAATAAAATATTATTCTTGAATATTAGTCAAACTTGAAGATGTTATTAATTGAATAATTAAATGAATCTTGTTTAAAATCTAATAATTATTTATAAATCATGTTTTAAGGTTAATTAATCATTAATCGTGATTAGTTATTAATTAATCTTAACTGTTTATTTAATCATCCAACACTTTAAGCTTTAGAATACTAGTGTATTCGTGCGAGGTGTGGGTATGTAGCTAGCATACACATACCTCGTACATATACTAATAATACTTGTTGTAATTAAGCACAAAAGTCAATCACTCAGCAAGTAGGTTAATAAGATAATGTAAGATAATAAGATTAAGTAGGGCATTACATTAATGGGTTATTAATATTGAGTTTAATACCTAATTCTAGGGTTATTTTTTCCTTGTGTATTGTAAAAGTGAAAATCATTTTTATGTTTAGTGCATAGCTTAGTATTGATTTATTATTGAATTTAGCTTTAGATTTATTTTATATTTTAATGATGAGTTGAAAGCCATATTTTTAGTATATGTTTAATGTTGTTTGCAAATTAAAATTTATGGAAATAAAAATAGAAAATGGTTTAGAAAACACATACTTGGAGCTTTGAAAATATTACATATTTAGAAAGATTATAGATTTTGTTTTGGTTTTATTTCAAGTTTTTCAAGTTTTCTTTCGATTTTTTCATGTTTATAACGTTGATAATGATAAAGGTTTAGTATTTTAATTGACATGTTCTCATCTCTGAGAGTTAAAGTTTGAAATTTGGTTATATTATAGAGAAAACCTTTCTCTACCATTCATCAAATTTCATAAAAAAATATTTAGTTTAGATACCACATATATGTCTATAGTCACTAAACATATTTTTAATTTTTGGAATAATAGGGGATTAATGTTTGGACCCATGTGCCTTTAATATTAGGAGCTAGGTTCTTATTTTTTATATGATGTAGAGTAATTATTCCTCTATCTTCCCTCTAAATTTTATCATGAAATGTGGAGTTTAAAATCTTCCCTCTAAATTTTATCATGAAATGTGGAGTTTAAAGAGTGCATTTGACCAAGCACAAAGCACAATAAAAAATGTATTTTCCATGCTCACTTTTTAAGGTTAGCTTTAATTGCTCAAACTAAGAATCCTTGGTTGTATTGGAGTTGCATTGGGTAGTTAAAAGAGTAATTATTATCTACGAATATATGCTTTTAATTAAATAAATGTTTATGTTGTCAAAAAATGAAATGATTTGGTAATTAAAATAATAATCTTTTATATGTTAAAGGCGGAGCCTAACTAATAGATGAAATAGTTTTTTTGGTTAAATTTGGCAATACAATTTTTATCGAGATTGTGATTTCTTGTTGTTTAAAATCTAATTTTGAATGCATAAATGGATTTAATACCCTTAAAAACCCTAGGGTACTCAATATTTGGACATTAAACAACTTAAACCAATGATTTTTAAAAATATGTACCACGTTTTAAGCAAAATTGACCAAAAAAATTACCTAGAAAGAACTCGTTTCGTCTATTAGTTAGACTAAGTGTATGTTAAATACTCAAAATTTAATGCAATGAGGACCTTTAGCTTTCATTGATTTGGTCTTTTATAGTTGATATTGGTGTTATTTGATGCAAAGATATAGACTCTTTGAATGCATAAGCCTTGAGAGCATTTGTCATTGATTTAATAAATGTTACAGAAATTGTTGGTGAATGCCTTTGTTATGATTTTAATTTTTTAATAAAGTGTTTTGAAATATTTTTTTGAATTTAATGCATTCACAAAATCAGTGCATAATGTAAATGCTTTCATTGTGTGAAGTTGATTGTAGGCCCAAGTATTGCGTCAAGTGATATCAAAGCAAGAACCACCTATGATTAAGGAGGAGAATGGGGTACTCTTTACTTTGAAGCTAGTGTCCTCTCTCACTTTGGGTTTGATTTTGTCTTATAAGTACAAGATATAGATGTTGTTTTCTTATAATTTTATAAAATAAATACATTGCATCAAAGAATTGAGTTTTATCACTCTAATAGAAATCTATAGATTTTAGAAAATAGACATTACAATTATAAGAGGGTTCTATCACCCTAATAGAAATCTATAGATTTTAGGAAATATACAAGACAACTATAAAAATTCTAGTACTTTTAATTGTTTGTCGATCCTTATTAAAGAAATTAATAAGATTGTCGAATTAAATATCGATGTTATAGACTTTAAAAGTAAATTAGTAATTTATTAATAAACTTTTGATAACAAGTTAAGTGGACATGACCAAACCATAAATCTTAAAACTTTGGATTGAAAAACAATGAACTCCTCGTTTGAATTAAGGGGGAGATGCTATGAATGATTATATTTTCGGTTAGGTTTCTTTGGGACAATGAATCTATGGATGAAATTAGAAATTAGTCGGATTTTCTTTTTAAATAATAATTTAAAAACATTAATGGTTACTTACGAGTTAAGCCGGGATCTATATAAAGGTAAATCTTTAAAAAGATTTCGCTCCGACTTTAAAACAATGTCATAAGTTGATAATTAATTTAATATCTAATCATTGGATTTTGTATAAATTCTTTTGAATTGAAATTCTTATGATTACCTAATTGAAAAATAGCCCTCCATAAGAGAAAGAAGATTGGCTACAAAAAGGTTTCTAATTTCTGGAAGATAAGAAGAAACTTTTGAAATTTCAATGTGATTTGGTAGAAAATTCTAAATTCTTCCAACACAATGATTGCCCCTACCTTAAAAAAAAGCTTAGATTTCTAAGCTAACTCATCCCTCTCTCAGGAAAGGAAGTCAAAGAAAAGTGAGAAGTTGCGTCTTACTCCAGCTTGGTCCCCACCAGCAATCTAATTTTTGTTTTCTTTTCCTTCGCGTGAATTTTCTCTCCTTTTTCATACATCTTAAGACGACATGTTCATTTCATCATGCTTTTTGGGTGATTATCATCATTGGGGATTTTTTTTTTTAATTATAAATTTTATATTTGTTTTTTAGTAATCTGTAAGTATATATATATATATATATATATATTTTTAATGTAATTTAATTGTTTGATGTTTTGATTTGTTTTCATCTGATGTTAAATTTGGTGAAATTGTAATTTTACATTATTTAAACATTCTGATTCGGCCAAATTACATTAAAATAAATAAATAAATAAATAATAATAATAAATTAATTAATTAAAAATATTTATAACTATTAATAATTAAGGCATCCTAGATCCATCTTAGTTCTAGATCTATAAAGTGCTAAGAGAGATCAAATCTCTCGAGGAGAAAATCTTTCTTCAAGTTTTGAACTCAAAATAGAGGTTTGCACCTTATAAGATTTGATCCCTCTCCACGCTTGACAGATCCAGAGTTAAGATGGATCTAAGTTGGCATAAAATGAATTATAGCTTTTTGGGCATGTGGTATTGATAATTCATGTTATTAGCTGGTTTTATTATAACAAAACACACACACACACACACATACACACATACATAAACTATCCATGATAAAGCGCTGGGAAAATTCTATGCTTATGAATATTTACATGTATTTTTTAAATGTATATATGTTTAACTTATATATATTTTCTTTTTATTATTAATTATAATAATAAACCAGCTTAAATCCATCCTAATTCTGGATCTACCAAGTGCCGAGAGGGATCAAACTCTTGAGATGCAAACCTATTTTAAAGTGAAAAGAGATTTGATTCCTCTAGGCCCTTGGTAGATCCAAAGTTAAGATGGATCTAGGCTAGTATATATATAATACTTTTTATTATCAAAAGAAAATCAGGATTACACAGTCGTGCCAAATTGCCCTCTGAGGATTTTACTCTTCCTCGAACCTTTACCATGAAACTAATAGACTAGCATTTCTCTAGATATTTATGGTTACAAAGATTGATAAAACATAATGCTACACTAGATCCAGCATATAGAAATTAAGGCCTGAATACATTGTAAAAGCATAAGCCATCTTGATTAGGATGAACCAAAAATTGAGTAGAAAAAAAGCAAGAAAGCTAATAGACAATACATTTTAATCATTTTCAGAGGAATAAATTGGTGCGAGAGCACTTGCACTCAAACCTAGTGGGTCTGGCGAATCCTCATTATCAGCTTCACATAGAATGTTCCCCTTAATATGAGTGAGATGAACATCAATTATGTCCAAGCAAAAGCATTGATTTATGAGCATTCTCTTGATATCTTCTATGGTTGTGAAGACATTATGTCGATCCACCTGCTTGTCCTTTAGAGGAAACCCCGACAGGGTTTTCATTTATCAATGCAAGGCCACAAATTTCAGATGTTGCTTCTTCCTTCCATTGGTGTGCCCAAGTTCAAAAACCTAAGTAGACATATCCTCCAAGATTTCTGAATCAAAGTGGGATTATCTCTCCACCCCAACTTGAGTTTCCAATTTATGTATCTCTTTCCTTGTTTCCATAGGAACTACATTAAAGTATGTGGCAACTTAGTCATGATAAAAAATCCTCACTCCTCTCTTCCCTAGTGGATCACTTCCCCCTCCCCCACGCCTACAACACATTCGCTTTCTAGGCGGAATGTATGAAACCGAGAGGGAACACCTTGAGCATTTACTATAAATACCTCTTCCTGCAAAAAAGGAAGAAATGAAACTAGACACATCCACAACAGAGCCAGAGCTACAACCCACTAAATCATACCTGAAACTCATGACATAGACCTCATACCCAAGGGAATCACTTGGGTGTTGTATAATAGTCACGGAAGCCTCTAAAAAGGACCCCTTCCCCAACACTATTAAACATATGCCCAAACACACACAATATAATGAACCCAAGTCGAGGAAAACTCTTAGACACTTAGGAAGCGAAGACCAAAGAAACCCTCTAGCCCAAACCTTACAATTCATTAGACGATGTTCACTAAAATTAACACGAAATTTAGCAATAGATCAAGACATTGCAAATGCAAGGAGGCCCCAGAGCAAAAGACACAAACAAGCTACCAGACCTTCACAATCTAGAAAAATAGTCTAAAATAAAACCCCCCAACACAAAGAAATATTCCCTACAACCTTGGACCCTAACCCGGTACTTAAGTCAAAACAATTTGCTAGACAATTGAAGGAATCGACCTAAATTCTAGAATAGGGGGTTGAAAGTGAATCTCACACCAGCCTGTTGCACACCAGGGTTCCAATATCTAAACTAGAGACCTCAATCCCAAAGATACTCCGCTCCTGTCAACAACACCCTTACAAGCTAGAGAGCCCTATCTCCATCGTCAGTATAGCAGACCCAACCATAACGCAAAGCACCATTCACCACCAACTAGAACAAAAATCTCCCATAGGGAGGTCAAGGACCTAGCCTCACCTCCTTTTCTCAATCCATCACTAACTACTCCGCAAGACATCTTTTGGATAGGTTTATAATGAGTTGAGGTCGTCCAGGGTCTTACATGTGAATGCATGCAGGGGGATGGCTACACCCTCTCTTCATAAATGTACATCACGTCCGAGGTAGCAAGCACAACCCCCAAAACCCCCTCATGAGTCGTGTTAACACCCCCATTGTGAAATTATTAATTATAATTAATTATAAGTACAATTATAAATACAATTATTAATTTTACGTTTATTTTTATTTTTATTTTTATTTTGATCGAGTCAAAATGTTAAATAGGAAATTACCACATTTTTACCATACTACAGAGTGTCTCAACCCAATTAAAATAAAGTTATGATTTATATATATATATATATATATATATATATATATATTTAAGTAATATAAGATATATCATGAAATAAGTGTTTGATGCTTATCATAAATTGATGTCTATGGGAATTTAGGAGCTAGTTAAGTTATATGGTTATGCTAGTATTTAGTTAAGAGGTTAAATTACAACCAAATGGTTAAAATGTATTATTTGCTTCTTGAAGGTTAACTTAACTTATAATTAAAAAGAATAAATATTATTAAAAAACAAATTTTTAGATTTCATTAAAGGTAGCCTCAATAATGATCGTATGGAATATTCACTTTCTTGTGAATATATATATATATATATATATTCTAAGTTATACTAATTCTATTAATGAAAAAAAGATATCATACACTGAGGCCGGAACCTATACTTAACTATGCCAGAGAAATGGCAACAACCAGCAAAGTTTGGATCTGAATTGCCCAGAAGGGAAACCAGTGCGTAACAGAAAAGAGTTCAGAGAATTAGTTTGCTGCCCACCCAGGGGAAACCAGCAAAGCATCCAATTTGTTATCATTGTATCTAATGAGACAAAAAAACCAACTAAAGAGCCAAAAACTCATAGTTTTTTCACCGAAACCCCATTGAGAACAAAAAATTGAAAAATAGAGTCCCAAAAAACCTGAGACACGTAGCATGCTGAGTGGCAGACTATGTGGCGGACGCGTGGTGCACTGAGTGGCAGCAAGGTGGCAGATAATGAGGCGGACACGCGACATCAAGGTGGTAGACTGTGTGGCGGACGCGTGGCACGTTGAGTGGCAGCAAGGTGGCAGACAATGAGGCGGACACACGGCATCAAGGTGGCAGACTAGGGACGTGGCAGAGACAGAGGGTGTTCCTCCATGATGAAGCACCTGTACTCCTCCATGTCGCCACCTACGAGAAGCGAGGTCTCTGTGTTGCCTACCTGCAATGCCTGGTGTTCTTCCTCAACGAGACAACAATATTCGTCCATTACCCAATTCACCTCCTTCCCTGCACGTCTTGTCTTCTGCTCCTGGTTCTGCTCCCTTGCTCCTTGAATGCTCGCCTGAGCCAGTTCCGGTATGGCTTTGGTGTGGCTGCACCCTGCTGTGGTGCGCCCACCACCAGCAATGTCTGATACCCCAATTGCCCTGGTGCTGCCACCCCCCATCGTTCCTTGCTCCTCAATTACATTGGTGCGTCCACCAACCTCGGTGGCTTGTTCCTCAATGATCTGCTCCGCCTCGTGAAAGAGAATGGTTATGGTGGCTATGATGAGGGGCTTGTTCAGGGTAGAGCGGAAGGTGAATTGGGCATTCTAGGAATGCAATTGAGGAATAGGTGGAGTGCCTCTGAGAGACGAGGCAGAAATGGAAGCGAAGCTGTTGGGAGGCGAGGCAGAGGCCATTGAGTAGAGGCAACCTCTTCCACTGTGTGTATTTTGGTAACATCCAGGGAGTTTCTCAGCCAGAGAGGAAGTGGTATCCGAAGCAGGAGAGTGTTGGGGGCGACTCAAGCTCCCTTGGCTCCTGCCCCTGCGGCTGCGCATACAGTGTCGCACCACACTGTCTGCAGGCGTATGTGAATTTCTTCCAGAATTGGGCACAATGGGGTACAATGACACAATGGAGCTTGCGGACTGCTCAGCAAAGGGGTGAGCAACCATGGCCGAAGGGATGATAAAATGACAATCCAGGCTATGGGTGAAGTGGATGCCCGGGCCAAAATCAATGCAACAAAGGGGGTGGCAGCGTCTCTCTATGGTGGTGCAAGAGCTGGGTACAGTCATGGCTTGAGGGCAGAGGCATTGCAGTGGCAGAGGTTGCAGAGGTTGATAGGCAAAACCAGAGGTGAAATTCTCCCGAGAATTCATGTTTGCACTGAGCCGAGGTTGATGGTGGTTAATAGATTGGAGGCAGCGCTCGCATAAGGTGCATTATGGCGATTGTAAATGCCATTTTTGGACCTCTGTGCCAACCTACGGGAGGCCATGTGGTCTCGCCACACGCTAACCCAGTTGGCTGCTACCTTACTGTCCTTAATTGTCACCCGCATCTGGGAACTTTCTTGTGAATATTATCTAGGTTAAAACAATGTTTTGGTCATGAAGTAAAACTTAAAACCACTTTTAATTGGTTAAGAGCTTGTCTTCCACAAACATAAAGGGATTCACAAACATTTAGTAAGAGTGAAAATTTGACCGCTTACAGACCACTAGTGAGCTATTTTAGGTGAAGTGGATAATAACTATCTTCACTATCATAAGGGATAACTCAATTGGCCAAGTTTCTGTTGCTAAGTACCTTGCCAATTGGAAGGTCGCGAGGTATAAGTCGGTGGGTAGATCCCTTCGAGTGGATCTATCGAGATTATTACTCGTGGATGTAGTGGTCACTCAGTGACCACTAACCACAGTTGAATACAGTTGAATATATATATATATATATATATATATATATATATATATATATATCCTCATTATTAGTTGACAATTGAATTATGACCAACATAGATTCATCTTAAGCCCTTATCTACCAAGCACATAGAAGGATCACATTTTTTAAGGTATAAAGTTTTTTTTTATTTAAAGCTTAAAAGGTATGAGATTTCTTAAGATGTATTCTTTTTATTTATTATAATTTAAAGCTTCACAAGTATGAGATTTCTTAAGGTGTAATTTTTTTTAATCAATTAAAACTAGAGAAATATGAATTTAAGATGGATCTATACAGATGTGTTTTTCAAATATTGTGATGTACATATGTACATATATACTCCTCATATTAATTATAGAACATACTATTGATAAAACTTAATATTTTGTTCATTATCAACTAATTAAAAAACAATCATTTTTTATTTATTTAATAACTTATAAATACGTATTATTTTTCTTAATTATAAATTAAGAAATTCGCTATTTTCTTTAATAATTTATGATTTTTTTTTAATATCCACTCATAATCAAAAGTTTCATTAAATTTATTATTATTATTATTATAAAGTAAAATTAACCGCATTTTTTATTTCAATTTTTAATTTAAAAATTTAAATTAATTTACTTTAAATTAAACATTTATTTATTTATATATTTTTAAGTGTACAATCCATTCACAATTTTATTATATACTCATATAATTTAAAAAATATTTATTTTAATTATTTTTAAATTTAATATTATATAATACCATTTCTTTATAAAACTCTTCTCGAAAAAATAAATTTTATAATTAAAAAAAAAAATTCCCTATAAATAATTTTGATGAAGGATGCCAACCCATATTTAAGATGATATTAGATCTTTTATTGTTGTACATACAATCTTAAATAATGTTGATATATGATGAACACATTATCTTATATGATATTCGATTGCAAACATTATCAAAATTTATGACATTCCGATTATACAGAAAGTTGTATGTTTACAATAGTATCCACCATGCAGATTTTTCAACAATTCTTATGTGGGAAGGACAATGTCAATTATATCATTTTCAAAGTTTTAAATGGGAAATGAATATTTTTAAAAAAAATTACGTGGAAAGACAATGTCAATTATATCATTTTCAAAGTTTTAACAGGGAAATGAATATTTAAAAAAAAATGGATAGACAAAGTTATATTAACAATGATGAGATCTGGTCTAAAAATTATTATAATTTAACTCAAAATACGATATATCAAATTTTTTGAGGATTTGCGATAGAACATGTTAGATAATCCCAAATCCTTACAGGAGAATTCCTTGATATAAGAAGTTTGTTCCTAATTCATATGAAGATTTTCCAAAAAAATCCCTAAAATCCAGAAATGTATTCTTAATTTAGAATTATTTCATCTTTGACTAGCTTCTTGTTATTTTTGGAGAGTTGCTTTTTTTTTCCAATTGGGTCCACTCCAACTTTTATGATGGATCTAACATTTCACCGTTTTTTGAGTAGCTTGTATGAGGAATCTCATTCTTTTGACACAAAAAAATATTTTCCATTTCTACCTGATTAGCCCGAGAGGGAGCCTTTTTGAATTTTCTTTATGAAGAAGAACACTTGAACTTTGGAGAAATGTTATTGCCCTTGTCCAAAGCTGCAAAATCATACTCATTTTTTTCCAGAAGAGTTCTTCGTAGGAATATTTGATTTATTAGATTTTACTGAGATGTCTAAGACCTCCTCATTGTTACTTGACTTTGCTTGATTTGTGACTGAATCTCCTAATTCTTTAGATGAATCAATCTCGATCTTTGTAGAGTTTACGTCTTTTTGCAATTTGGCCTCATTGCAAAGAACTAGAGGAGGATCCTCCTTTGATATTGTGTAATGATCTAAGTTGGCGTCCTCCCACCAACTTGGTTTTCGACTTATTATTTTTTCCTTATTCTTCCGAAATTTTGGAACAATTTTTGAGGGAATGTCTGGTCTCATAACAACCTATAAAATGAAAATATATGTTTTTGTAATCCAATTTTTTCACCCAAGAATAACCAAGGCTTGTTAACTTAATTTCAACGGGAAATTCTTTACTAAAATCCATTTCCACACAAATGCAAGCATATTTTGGATTTAGATAGTATTTTGTGTCTTTACATCGAAAATAAAATTGCCTACGACATTACCAATTGTTGTTAAAGAAGCAAGATTCCTCATATGCAAAGGGAGGTTGGGCAACCTTACCCAAACCAGATCAATCGAAATTGATGCTAAAAAACATATTGAAGCAAGGAAACTATGGTTGCAAAGAAAGCCCTACATTACCCCAAAACCATAGATCAGATTCAGAAATCCTCGCTCGATCTGCAATTTTATGAAATATTGTGATAAAGAAACCTCTTTCCAAAGGACATATATTTAACTCATCAGAAATTAATGGCTTCCATTGCTCAGAAATCCAAGAATGGAGATTTACAAGCCTCAGACATAGACCATTGAACCTACAAATCAAACCTGCCTCTAAGAAGAATTTTTCCTTGCAAATAGCTTCATTTATTAATAATATTTCAATCGTAGGAGCTTCCAGAATAGGAATCCCTAATGGGAAGGAACCAGAAACAAGAGCACGAACCCATAGGGTAGACTGTTAACTGCATATTTTACAATGTCGTAGAATGACTGAGCAGGAGCCTGACGAGAACCCTCCTGGTTTGAGGGAGAAGTAATTCCCTTTTCACCAGAAACTAGAACAGAAGGAATAAATGATCCATTTGACAAGGAGGACGAAGAAAAAACCCATTGTAAGTGATGGACATAGCAACCAAGGGCGATTGGGGACATGCCACTGAGAGAAAAAAGAACTCTTCCTCATAATTGATATCTTGTTTCTAGTTGGAGAGGAGAGCGAAGCTAGGGATTGAAACGAAGAACTCTTCCCCATAATTGATATCTTGTTTCCAGTTGACGAGGAGGGAAAAGCCAAGGATTGAGGTGGAGCAATGGACAAAGTCTCTGGAGAGGATGAGATGCAATAAGATCCACCTGTAAAAGGTTGGAAGATGATAAGGAAGTGGTCAACTAAGGCCGAACCCTAGCCGCTGCATCGCAAGAGTTCCACAGTGCCATGAGATACATATTCAAATATGACACGCACACACACAAAAGTAATTTTTTTTATTGGTTTGATTATTGGAATTTGAACCTTAAATCTTATAGTTTACAAAATACTTCATAATATGATAATCACCAATTTAGTTACCCCAGATATAATTATTTATTATTAAAAATAAGATTATACTTTTTAATTGTAATAATTTAATTTTAAAGTTATGATCTGACTATTAAAAATCTATAAAAACATATATACTATACCCATTTCTAAATTTAAACTCATAAATATTTCAAAAAAATATATATTCTTAATTATTATTATTTTTAGTTCATTAACGAAATAAAATTTTAAAATTTGAATTTCATAATTTACATAATACTTTATAACCAAACAACTCCATATACTTTAACCATTAAACTTCTTTCTAATTTTTAAAAATATAAAATATAAATTTATTATTTACCTTTTATTAAATTTTAACTATATCCAATAAACTTCTACAATAATTTAATTAATTTACATTTTTAAAATCTAGTATACTTCAATCTATTTAAAATTTTCATTTAAATATTCACATGTTTATTTTTCTTTCCATTTTAATGGTATAAGGTTGCCACGTTGCTAGAGGTGTGGTAAAACCTAGTCTATAATGCGACTTTTTGGAGATTCCGGTGACGGAATCCGGCGGAAGAAATTGAGGTTAAATCTTGATTTGTTGCAGTTAAAATGGTTTTTTAACTGCATATTTGGATTCAGCACCCTCGAAAACCCCTGGGACGCTGTCATTGTGCAGAAACTAGCTATCAAACCTGCGATTCCAATAAATTCCTGCCGGATTTCGACCGGAAAAACCCGCCGGAAAGGCTTTCAAAAAGTCGCGTTATAGACAACTGCTAATCTTTTTGCAATCTAATTACATTGAAGAAAGGAATTGTTTTTCTTTTAGGGTGAGGGTTACTTATTCGTGTCTTCTCTTCATCCTTATTTATGGGTGGTTGGTTGGGTGGTTGTATAGCATGTGAATGGTAAACATATATCATTTCTTTCAGGGGTAATGAATTTTTTATTAGCTCTAATTCATTTTATGGGTGAGTTATATCTTATTATATATTATATATATATAAATGATTTATTTTTAATTTTATAAATTTATTTTTGTTATTTTGAATTTCACAAGTTTTACTAACTATTGTTTAGAAAATATATAATTTAATGCTTGAACTTGTTATATTCTTTTTATACTTTTTATACTTTTGTAAAATATTATTTGCACTCTAATTAACTTGTAGTTGCAATGAACAAAAGACCATCTCATCATTATTTAGTTCATAATTTTTATTCTTTTAAGACAATATTCTATATTGTTTAGAAAATATATAACTTAATTATTGAACTTGTTATATTTTATACCTTTTATACTTTTGTAAAATATTATTTTCACTCTAATTAACTGTAGTTGCAATGAATAAAGAACCATCTCATCATTATTTACTTCATAATTTTTATTCTTTTAAGACAATATTCTAATTAGTTGCTTCAAAATATTTTTAAAAAAGTGAAATCTAGTGTTTAAAATATGTGATTGATTAATGATAAGAAATTCATTTTTAACAAAAAGCTGAGAAAAACTTCACTTTAATTACTTTTTGATCCACCTAAGTCGTCCCTTTGCAACATTTCCATAAAACTTTCATGCTCTTTTACACTCAATAATTTTACTGAGTTTCTTCAAGGTTTTGCTTTGTGTGAGATGCATTAACCAAGACACATCATTAACTTAAACCTATAGATAATTCAAATATATTAATTTTTTAATAAAATTTAAAGAATTTGCCTTGTTCTCTTGTTGTGATGAGTCACAAGTCTTTCTCCTTGAACTTCGATCAATGTTCTTATATAAAAAAAATAGCGATCATCATACATAAAAATTATGAAATATATTTTACAAACACTAATGCATTTTACATATTTATACACACTATTATATGATTGCTATGCTCTACGAAATCAAAAATGTTTTGTTTACAAATATGATATCCATTCAATGTTCTATGAAATAATAGAAGCATCAGTTCTTCATTACTATCTACTATGCATCACCAAACACATGAACACATTTAAAACATGATACTTTTGATATAAAAAACAATGTTATCTGCATTTTAAACTAAATGGTGTTGTTGATAAGATCAAACACATTCGTGCGATATGCATGTACATTGCGCATGATGGATCATGAAAGTTTTTTTTTAATGGACAATGACAGGGTCTGGGATAGCGAAAAATTTAAGGATGTGATATTTATTATGGAATTTATAATGGGTTGAGATGAATATTTTATTCAATGTCCATTTTAAGGTAGGCAAATCATTCAATTTTTCATGGAAAAGTATGCCAACTCTACAAATAATTCCTTATTAAAAAAAGTGGTGAAATTTTCTGATGAATATTTTTGTCTTGTCTTGGGTAGATATTGTCATTATCCATTTTCTTGATGCTACATCTAATCTTCATATTATGTAGGAATTTACTTCTTATATGAGTGTGTATCATTGTAGTGTAAATGTACACATTTCCATGGAAAATATCAATATATGTTTGAATATTCATGGAATTCGCTGACTAATATGATGAAATAATCAAATTTCAAAAAGCGCCCCAATGCAACTTCCAATTAAGGACTAATGAAAACATTTTTGTTTAGGTAAAACAAATGCAATAGAAAACTATAACAAAAATATCAAAAGTTGATTAGACTCCTTAAAACTAAAAATTCAAAGGCTGAAAAAATACATGTAACCAAAAGCTAAATAAAAACTTGTATTTTAAGACAATACATCTAACTATAATTATATAATATATTATGGTAAGAAATAGGGAAAATTCATTTAAAAGACATACATGATATTTTTCTTAAGCCAAATATATATGTCTTTGCTTATGAATTAAGAACTAAAAAAACAAGATACATAACAAAAGATTCACATACACTATAACTTGCAATATTATAAGAAAAATATTGAACCAAAAATTAAAATTCATTTCTAACTAAATATTTGGCTATTTAAGTTTTCTCCAACACATTATGGTATAATCTCTCTAATCTACGCTAAAATTAATAAAATTATAAATTGAAAAAATAGCTGTAAACATAACTCATAATATACTATTGTAAACAATAAACGAATGTTGTCAAAAAATATATATATATATAGCTATCTTTATATTATCCAATCTCTATAACAATTATATAAGCCAAACATATATGTATTTGCATATATAATATTATAGATTAAAAAGGCAACACATTCACTCTTGAAGATACATCATACATCCTTCAATATGTTTTATAACAAAAAGTTGTCATATATAGGTTTCAATAGAGATAATACCATGCGAAAGTTATTTCTTATTGAACTAAATCTAATGTTCTTTTAATCCATTAGTATAAATCCATTATTTTCATCCACTAATATATATAAGTATAAAAGTTCATACAAATTTATTCTTCATACTACTTATTTAAAAACCTTAAAATATAAATTTATCGATATTACTTAATTAAAAATACAAATATTCAGCAGAGCTTGAAGGGCTATGGCAAGGGCTCCTTTTGGCTCAATCACATGGCTTCTTCCCTCTCATCATTGAAGGCGACTCTCAAATTTTAATAAATATGATGAACAAAATGATGCAGGGGACTCCTTCAAACAAAATTGGCAACAGTTGGAGACTTGCCGAAAGACTAGAACTTGTTGAAGATTGGCTCAGAGCCCACAGAGAAGTTAATTTTAAACATATTTTTCGGGAAGGAAATAAGGTGGCTGACCTTCTTGCTAACATAGGGGTGGAGAGTAATATTGCTCTAAATGCAAATGCATTATCTTCTATTGCCACTGATGCACAGATGAAGGAATTCAGTGAAATAATTGAGAAAAAGAAAACTCAGGAAGAAGGAGGCCACCTAGATGCGGGTGACACGTTACGGATTTAATGCTTTTAATGAAGGATGGCGGCGAGGGGACGAGCCACTTGTCCTATGGCGCCCCTCCCCATATCTCCCACAAGTGCCTTCAAGACTCTCTGCAGGCTGTATTCAATACAGGACCGGATCAGAAAAAAGGTATTCATTGTTGGGTTATGGAGTTACCTCGTTTCATTCCTACACCGTCTCCCCTGCTCTGCAGCATCTGTCCGCCTCAGGCCTATGAGCCCAGCCTTCGCACTACAACTGGCCGTCGATGCTGGATTGTTTGCTGTGCAGATTTTGGTAATGGGTTTCATCACTCTAATTCGGCTCTCTGCATTCTAATCTCTGCCTAGCTCTACCCTGTTTCGCCTCACATTCCCTCTGCTGGTGCTCCCTTTATCATTGTCCCTCCTGTCACTGCTCCTGTTGCTTGCTTTGCTAGCGAAATCAGCATGGTTAGGCACTGAATGAGAAGTCGAAGGGGAGGTACCAGGGGAGGAAGTTCTTGTCCTCTGGTTGAGTGCGCCACCTCCTCTCCCTCCCCTGAACTACATCACCCTCCAATTATTGGGGAGGGAAGATATCCTAATACTAGACGTAGGCGAGGTCGGGCTCGTTCTTCCAGGGTTGCTCATGGTGACTTTGCTGTCCACTCAAATGATTTTCCTCCGCCCCTTCTACCTGCTCCCCACTCTTCCAAATTCAGGTTTTGTAGCTCCCTGAACAGGCTTGTCAATACTGCTAATATCTCCATCTCCTTCTCTGAAGAAACCACTCAAACTGTCTCTCAGGTGGACAATTCCAACTTGCCACAGGAGGTTGCACCCGGATGCAGTAATTGCATGGATACTAGTAAGAATGACATGGATGATAGCCTCTTCACCTCGCAGGGTCTGAATTTCGGTGGCATTCATCATGGTGAAGGGGGCAGCTCTGCAGCCACGCGCCCCTCTGGAGGTTCGAGTCATGAAGGGTATACCATGCAGGTTGCACCTGGCAAAGGGGGTGAGACTCACGACGGCAGGGGCGGAGAGCCACATGGCAGTGTTTTCAGGGACGTGGCGGATGAGTGGGCATGCCCAATCATCGAGGAACCCATCCCGGATGATTTCATCTAATATGACGTGGCTTCCAGGTAGCAGGATGTGGCAGACAGAGAAACGACAGAGGCTGCCTGGAGTTAGCATGTGGCCGGATGTGGCTGCCCAGGTGTTTTTTAACTGGTCTTTTTGTTTTTTGATAGCTTTTCTTGGCTTCTGGTATCCTATCATTGTAACATCTTACTGTCTTTTGTGGGGTCTGGACTCAAGATCTGCTTCCATTTTTGGAGTTTATACTCTCGCTGGACTGGTTTCCCCAATGTTGGGGCAGTCCAGATTTTGTTGATATTTCACGATATACTTGGTCGAGGCTTAGTCCTCTTTGTAATTTCTGTACATATCAATAGACTACTTTTACTTAAAAAAATTAAAAATACAAATATTTATTCAAAAAGAAACTTAATTAAAAATAATGTTGTTTGTTCAAGATAAATCAAATTATAATAAAAGTACAAAACTCAAATTTAAAACACATTTCTCGCTATATATCAAACCATTTAATTATATATCTAGTATCCAACAATGGAGTATATCAAACCTTTAAATAGGCTTCTTCACATTAAATACAATAAGCTAGCAAACTATCTATAGTTTAAATTTTTAAATATTACATCAAATAAGATAGATGAATATTATGGTCCATCTAATACCACATGCTTAAAAACTATTTAGGAGAAAATTTGTCCCCTTTACTTGAAAATAAATGGATATGATTTCAAAATTCTCTTGCCTTTGTAAAAATAAGTGAATATGATTCCTTATGAGAAATATGGTGTTGTTGTTTCTATCTAAAAATAATAATAGATTTAGACACTTAAGGCTAAATAGATATTTAAATAATATAAAATATTCACCTTGCTCAAAATATTATCCTAAAAACTCACCTTTTGGCTATATTTTTCCCCCACAAAATACTCTAGTTTGAGATCCAATTCAATGAATGGTCCCATTAGAACATTTACCGAATGAAAACGTAATATACAAATAAATAAACTCTATAAAAATCTATTGCTTGAAAGAAACAAATATTATTATGAAATATAAACAACAAGAAAGCTAAAGGTAATTATGAAATTCTTTTATATTTTTTTAGAATGCCTTGAAAATCATTTGAATCAAATAAATGAAATATTAAGATGATAAATATATGAAATCACATAAATTTCTCCTCTAAATATTTGTATGTGACATATGGTGATTCCTTACAAATTTGGTTCTTAAAAGAATCCACCAACTCCAAAGCTTTTGTTGGTAAGTCTCTCTTGCTTAAATCCCTTCTCTAAGTTTTGGTAAAAGAATTCATAAAATAAGGATTAGGGATTTCATTTATAAACACATACTTTTAGAAAAATGGACTTTTTTGTCATTTTTTCACTGTATATCTTGGTGCATCGATAGTAAACATGCACAATATTGTTTTTTAATTAATTTTTGGTACACCTTACAATTTCAAGTGCCTTGATGCTCTCTAACATAAAAGATGCATTGCTAAAAAAATTAATTGACAAACTACAAATACACATCTTTACAATTAGAAATTTGTTAAGGCTTTTCTTTATAGAGGCAAACACATCACTGTTCAATAACATGCATCAATGTGTTGTATTTATACTGATGGATAAATGCGCTGGAGTACCAATGTGTGTCATGCACCTGAATATGTACATGATAATGTTCATTCACCAATAAGGAAAACACTTGTCTCCTTTTTTTGGCTAGCATATCATCAACTTGCAGGACTAGCCTATGGCATAAGAAACCAAAGCATCTAACCTAACTTGGGCCATAATATCCCTTAACATAGTTGGATTTTTTTGGTGTCTCCTCTCAATTACTATGAGTTTTAAACCTTGGTTTCCTTATCAAATGAAACCCTTAAAACATAATCATTCTAGAGAGATTTTAATTTTTAAAACAAGACATAAGGATAGGATTTGATCCTATGTGTGCTTGGGCGATGAGATCATTAATATAATATCTCTAGATGTAACCACATGTTTGACCACTGCCTCAAGTTATCCACATTGTCTCTAGATTAAGTGGCCATCACAAGAATTGAACCTTGCCCAATGGTGAAAATCTCCTTGCATTTCACCATTGGTTCCAACCCCTTCAGGTAGAAGACATTTATCTTTCCACACACAAGCATTATTGTCTTTTGTAACTTAATTTTTTGGTGTGTTGTATAGTTTAGATATCATTGACACATTTTTACATGAAAACACAATGTTAAAGAATTTAATCAACAAAATACAAATGCAAACCTACACAATTAAAATTTTGTGAAGATTTTTGTTTATAGAGGCCAAAATGGAGGTCACTCTTTGGTGCTTATCATAATTTATTGCACTAGTGCATTTTCTATAGATATAGCCATTGCATTGTAACAAAATAATTAGGTAGAAACATGACTTTTAAAAGTCATTCAAAATTTTGTTTGAAGTTAGATTGTCCTATACTTTTCAAACTTTTTTTAAGAATTCATTCATGTATTATTAATTTTTTTAGATAAAATGTAGGAAAGAAAATGTTATAGTATCAAATTGCCAATTTTGCATATTCCATCTTATTCCATATTGTTGCAAGTTCTTCAAGTTCTTATCTATCATCTGCAATAAGTCTATATTTTATTTATGATTCATTTATCTCATTGAATTTATGTGATTTATATATGTGCATTTGAATAATTTTTCATTGGATTTTACAGGATCATGAATCATTATCGAGTTCAAATGCACATGATATTCCACCAATTCAAAAATGGCACAAGCTCTTATCAAGAGAAAGATGATGATGTAGGTAGATGTTTAACAAAAATGGACACCTACTTTATTTTTCCAATTATAACATGCCATCTTCCAACAATATACCTAGGTCTGGTATTTCGCCATGAATGGGATTTCTTTCATGACATGACAATAATATGTGGTTTTTCAAAATGTAAAATACTGAAGGTGAACCATCAACATGTCACATTGTCCCGTTATATTAATGTTAACTAGACAAAGTTGATAGTTTAGTACCTTCCACTGTTGTTGGCATTCCAATAGTTGATATAGACAGAGGAACACTTCCATATGCTCACTTTTTGAAAATTTGGAAGCAAGAACAACCAATTTTCATCTTAAATTAACAAACCTATCTCGTTCTATTGAGACAAAAGAGAGTTCTAGTGAGCTAAAGTATGATATAAATAATATCCAAAAATATATATTAGGAGATCTAAAAATTTGGATGAGTTGAGAGAAAAAAATGTACAAGTACACACCAACATTGGTTCAATTTTTGGAATATATTGATCACTTCCTTCTTCCTATCTATATGCAAAGTTAAATATCAAACCTATAACAATTGTGCTTTGTATGGCACTGGGCCATCTTCCATGCTTGTGCTCAATGTTGGAATTGAATTCTCCTTTTGTGGTGATAGTTATATGTTTTCCAAGCCTAAAGTAGATGTTATATGCTTTCCAAATCTAAAATAGAAGTTGCAAACATTGGGTTGTTTCTCCTTTCACATGTATCTTTTCCTCCCAAACAATCAGTAACACTTTTGTTGTTTTTTGGTCTTCTTTATAGTCAGTATAATTACTTGAATATTATAAAATAAAAAAATCAAATTTACATGTATAATGTGTACAATAATTGTTATGTTTCTAGAAACTTTAACAAGAAAACGCTTGTTGTATATCGATGGTTATCCACGAACTCATGGGAATATTGCATGGTCCATAAATAGTTGTATATCCTCATTATTTAGTGCAAATTGTTCCTTTCAGGAACACTCCAATAATAAAGAGTTATTTTTTAAAAGGAAGGCATCTAGATCTATTATTTCACATGCAATATGTAGTTTGTCTCATGGTGATGTGTTGTTAATAAAATATAACTTTCATAGATCACCATCTACTTGGTAAAAATTCCTTACACTGAGTCTACCTTTAGACATCCCCTTGGGGCATAAGAAAAAGACAATTAAGTAGTTTTGTTTTGGATTTTCAATGGAACTAATTTAAATTTAATGTGTAATTCAACATTTGTTTTATAAAGTGGTTGGTTGCATATTTATTTTTGGGAAAATTGTTTCAATGCTTCTAGTAAATGTTTGGTATAATGTTTGATCATACTAAATTCATTATGCTATTAATATTATCGATGTAATGTTCAATATTTTACAATCATGATCTCGATGATGATTGACCTATCTACCATTTGAAATTATACTCCACTATGATGTAAAATAAAGTGATTGTTATTAAACAAGCACAAATCAGAGATAAAGCATTCTAGGCATGGTTGAATCAACCTCTTATTCAATTCTTGCTATGTCTTGACTTTCAATTTCAAATTCTCTATAGTAACACCATTTTTTTCACATATTGTGGATAAAGGTCATGATGTAGAGTGCTATCATGAGAAAAGTGTACACTCATCTGTACGAACTAGAAGACACTCAAAGTCAGTGATCAACACATACAAAGGTTACATTTTCATCTAAAAGCACCATAAGACAAATTAAAAATCTTTCCTAAGGTTCAAGTTAAAAAATTGAATTGTGTCGGTGCATCATTGCTAGAAATTAATAATTGCGAGGAGTTTTCTTCGATAGTAGCAAGGTTGCGAAAAATCCAGTCAACACCTCAGGCCACAAACTTGCTTGAAGAACACTCCAACTCTCGACATGATGGGCTGACAAATTTGAGCCTTGAGCGACAAGAATCCTTAAAGGAAATGGTATGGTAGCTCTCATCTCATTTACGAGGAAAACAACCACATTAATGAGCCAAAGGAGGTAACGAGTGTACAAAAATTCTATAAATACAAGGTCATGGACAACCAAAACCAAGAAGAAGTAGTGCATTGTTATGCTGCCAAAATTGCTTCCAACCAATCTAGCATTCAATTCTGAGGAGAATTCCACCATTGAGAGAGTCTTCTATGCTTATTTGAGAGAGAAATAGATTGAAAAAGAGATTGAGAAAGGGAAATCCTTGTTGAGATTGTTTTAGCACCATTGCTCAAGAAATTCTCTTCAAGTGTCTTTGATACTTCTATTCTAACTCTTCCACTACCAGAAATCAATAAAGAGGATCTTTTTCCTATGTCTTTGTTGATTTGTTTTGCTTCATTAATATTTCTTACGTGTTATTTAGTGTAGTTTTGATTTAGTTTTGTTCATGCATTTCTACCATCACTTTCAATGCTTTGTTTATCTAGGTTTGTCCACTAACAACATCCTATTGTTTGTATGTTCCTTGTAGGTAACAACCAACTCGAAGGAAGGTGTTTTTTGTACCCATATGTAACAAACACACCATTACATCCTTACTTTGAAAAATTGCATTCCAAACATAGATTAATTAGGAGGAGAGTAAGTGGCCATAATCCACATATCTTCTCAAATTATTTTTCTCATTCCAAACATAACTTAATTAGGAGGAGAGTAAGTGGCCTTAAATCCACATATCTTTTTGACTAACCAAAGCTTTTTACTTCATTAATATTGGGACTAGGACCAAGTTCTATTAAAGAAAGGGAGTATACCTTGCTTCCCTTGCATCTTTTAGATGATCTTGAGCTTGCATCTGAAATATTTCTTAAAACACTCAGCTTTTTCCATCTCCCTTGTAGGCTCACATAGTATAATAGGAAGGAAGTAAGTGGCCCATCATCCACACATTATTTCTTTTCATGCAAGGAATAAGCACAACTTAGTGTAAGTAGGGGGTTTGTAAAGGATCATTGTATATCCACATCACTACACACTTTGTATGCTCACTATGTCACTTGCACACACATTACACTACACACACTAAGATACTCTAAACTTTATACAAAGGGCATCCAGTTTCAGGAGCTTTTGTACTTAGTTTATTCTATCTTACATCTTCACACCATAAGTGAAGTAAGACTCTCTAAAAGCAACCATAACTTGAACACATTAAATTCCCCACAGGGGCCATAAAAGAATTTATAGTTCAAGTTAATACGATTGGGGGTAGGAATCCCATAAGCCACCATTGTCATGTTACATTTTTGAAACATAGAAGTTGTCTTTTAGGGTGCTTAAAATCCTTCATCATCCCATGGAAAAGAAAATCTTGAGCACTCCAAAAACCTGATTCAAAGGGCGTTAGGGTTATGTCTCACTATGTGTGATCCTATACAGGGCTACCCGACCTGTATAGTGCTCCACATTGATTGATCGACTACCAAGAATCTCAAGACTCGACTTCCCCCATGGGATGAAGGTATCCTAGTGGCCAAATTTTTAGGGAATCTTTCCTTATAGGTGGAGGTGTGAGAAGCACTAAATCCTCTTGATTACCTTGGTTGATTCTTTGGCTGCTAGAAGCATCGCCAGTTCTTTCGAGACGCAGCCCCAGTACATGTAAAAAAAGATATCATTTAAAGGCCCAATTACTTTGAGAGTGGAAAGGACACATAAGTCTTGTGAGAATTTTATCATATGCAAGAAAATAAATACCTTTTTCTTATTCGATTGTTCACATAGCATAAAATAAAGGGCAAGTAACCATTTATTTTTCACTTTGTTTTATGTATGTGATTTACTTGTTTTTATGCATATTCCCCCTTACCACAGAAGTAGCACACACTCCATTTGACACCACAGGGGACCCATCCCCCTCAAGGTACTCCTTTCACCACCCCTCAGGGGAGTCCACACACCACCCCTCAGGGGAGTCCACACATTACCCCCTTAGGTAGTACTTCTCATACTTCCCCATAGGGAACCCCTTTACACATCATAGTTAAAAATCATTTCAGATGGCAAATAAAACCAAAATCCCATTTCTCACTTCCTTAAATCTCCCAGATCTAAGAAAGTTGATAAATGACCCCATTGCACATAGTCATAATTGCCCCCCATGCTAACCAAGTTACCCTCAGAAATAAGAAAATTTGAAGGGAAATAGAGGGAAGATTTGGGAAACCATATAATGACCTTTCATCTATGGAGCTCATCTAATAGAATCACAAATGACTTAGTTCGCTTATGACTTTTTCAATGCACCCTCACTAGGATTACGACACAATGGTATGTAAGTGAGGCCTCAGGTTCCCATGGGACCTTTAACTCTCTAGCTAGGTCATATCTCACCTTATTTCAGCTCCCAGTATGTCATGATACTAGATTATAGCTACTCATCCATTTTTAGAAAACGATTGCCACACATATCTTGGACCATGTCCATGAATGGTGGAAATGTCATCGCCTGTGCAAATTGAATGTAACTGAGGACCTCCTCCTTGACTTCTTTTTAAAATTTCTTTTGCCCACAATCTTAAAATATGTGGCTACCATGTTTCCATAAAAAGAAGAAGAGGCTATCATTAAGGCTCAACAATTTGGGATCATTTATACTTAGTCTAGGTACCTCTATTACAGTCTACCAAATGCCCCTCGGTTATATTCATTAAAACAAGAGAAACTAGGAGAATCAAGTGATGCAAATGGTTTGATTCAAACCATAGCCCAAAATAAACCCAAAAAAATATTCCAACAGTTTGGAAATGTGTATAGTGGCCCAAACACTTACCAGCCATATAGTACTACATATGCAGTAAAAAAACCATCCAACATAGGATACCATCCAAATTAGCCTTCACCCTCGCAGAACCCTACTATGTAGAGTAATCAATACTCTACCATGAAAAGTAGCCAATAGCCTCCCATGCAGGGTGGTCAATACCCTTCACATGTTGCAGAGGTGGTTTCCACCTCCCAAAGCACTTAAACTAACCTAGGACAAGGGATTCCTTACTTCCCTTTTCCAGTACCCCACCAGAACAACCCCACAACTTAGCCTAACCCCGAGGTTAATTTCATACAACCCTATTTCTCACAACAACAACAGTCTTTTGAACAATTGAATACGACAAACCCACCAAATACTAACAAGAATAAAGGAAAGAATAAGAAGAAAGGGGAACCTGGGTAAGGGAGTAACAACCAACAACAAACTTCACAAGCACTGGCTAGGGGAAATTCCCCTAACTGAAACCAAAACCAGGGTCAGAACAATAACAACCCACATAAGTAGAACAAGAACTATATTCTAAGGACTAAACATGCTTGTGCTATTTTTGTGGAATATGGGAATTGCACCCATAATTTCCCTCAACTCCCTGATTTGAAGAGGATGAAATAAGCCAAGGGGCAAGGAGGGCCAAACAAACAACTTGCAGTCATGTAAAATCCCTTACCACACTAGGGATTAGTGAATACACAACATGAACCCCCCCCCCAATAGTATCAAAAGCTTCCTGGAGGAAGTTCCAAGGATCCCACCAATCGCGACATTTTCATGGTTGGAGAAGATGTTATATTGCAAACATGAAACGAGGACTACAGAACCCCTCTATAAACCAACCCTTCCACATAAACTACCACTATAACCATGACACCTTTAATGTTACCTCGAGCCCCCGTAGAAACCATCCCACAAATGGTTAAAGGGCCACTAAATCAAGTAGGACATCATTCAAAGTTTTCTCATATTTATAGCATCGTCGGTGATTTAGCTCAATCCCCATCAACTATGTCAGCATTGGAGGTTTTACAACCCTATCCAACCCAACAAAAATCCCTTCTTTTCATGTTAGTTCCAATCGACCTAGTCAATTCGCATTTGATTGCTTTCGATTTCGATAACGCCACTCCATGTCTTCCATTGATAGTCACCTTCCAGATCCCTGTCACCATTCAGAATATCAACATCCATCGTTGCATCGTTGATGAGGGAGAATCTACCTGTATCATGTCCAAATCAATTTGGTAGAAACTAGGATCCCCCAAGCTCACTGCATCACCCATTACACTCAAGGAATATGACAAGCGCCCCTTGGCTCGCATGGGACTTTTTAAGGATGTTCTAGTAGAGATTTATGGCAAAAAATTTCTCATATATATTGAGGTCCTTGATTCCCAGTTGGATTACAATATCTTGTTAGGTTGTAGCTACATGTATGCGATGACCGCAATAACATCTTCAGTGTTTCGTATCATGATGTTCCTCCATGATGGGAAAATCATTATGATATATCAACTCACATACTATGAGAAAAGGACATCCACCACCCCTGATGGTGTATTACCCTTCATAGGATCCCATAGAGAGTTGGTCACATATTTTACTGAAGTAGGTCCAGGGATGTTCAAGGAATCATCACTGGACACATACCCTAGTGACCCACCTTTAATTGAGCCCTTCCCCACCACTCCAGTGTGTATGATGAGTTCGTCAGACACACCTCAGCCTCAGTAACTAGTTTTAGACACTCCAAGTGCTGCAACTACTAACTCAACATTCCTGACATACGCAATCACTTAGACACCTTTCTTGTATCCCCCACCTAGTTTTGTCTCACACCAAGTCTTGGAAACATTGAAATTGCCAAAAATGGCTTTCGCGATACCTGTCTAGTATCTGGCCCCACAAGCCATGTTCGCAAACTCAGGTATTACCTCGGTAGACATCATTCCTATAGCCACCCCTTAGGAATTCACCCCAAAACAAGTTATACTTGTATCGACACCAATAAGTGCTACCAAAAAGGACAAGCAGAAAGGTAAGAAGATGGAAACCTCAGTGACTTGTGGAATTCGCTCCAAATCTTTGTGGAATTCGTCAATAATATTCTTGTCTATGGTGAGACAATTTAGAGTAAAACTGTCAATTTTATCAGCACAATGAACATCAACTCCATTCATTTCTTCAATTGCCATCATTTTGAAATTAAAGAATCTGGGATGAGGAATCTGCTAAATACCACAACCATCAGTGTTTCCAAAGAACCTCCAGCATTGGCAATAACTACGCTTCTGCAAACTCCAGCTATTGCACATAATAATGCAGTTTCCATTTGACTCATAGCAAAGAAGACAAGAAATTGATGAAGAAACCTGCCAGTTTCAGGGGAGTACCCAATCCCATAGTAAGTAATTGAGGTCCAAATAAGTGAATCAAACAACGAATGTGGAATCTTCAGAAGAAATCCTAGAAGAGTGTATGCCCATGCTGGGTAGAAGTAAAGGTCCCTTTGTCTGAAGAACACTGGAAGTAGTCTAACTGTCATCACTAGCTCTAGAATGCCAATGAAGATCATGATCATGAGGGAGAAGGATAGAGAGGCAAGATAATAACGTTCATGCTCAAGGTCAACACGCATGTGTGATGGCAAGAGCTAACGAGCCTGCCATAGGGAATTAAATGCCCGCTTAGCTGCAAGCTCGATAGCCATATAACTTTCGGTGGGGAGGGAGTGTTCAGAAAGTCACCGCGTGTGTGTTATATGGCTATCGAGCTTGCAGCTAAGTGGGCATTTAATGCCCTATGGTAGGCTTGTTAGCTCTTGCCATGTGGGATTGGAAGAATAGTTTCATTGCAATAAATGCAACTACAAAAAGTTGTGCTTCCTTGATGACATAAACAAATGAGTTTCTCTTCATAAGTAGCCACTCTCGATCAAAACATGCTTTGAACAAATCCCATTTTTTAAGTGAGTACTTGCTGAAAGACATGGAAGCTCTGTGGCCTTCGGACTTATCAAAAGGTTTAGAAAGTTATTTTGCCAACTTCTGGCCAACATAAAACTGTTTGAATTTCTGAGAAAACTTCTCTGTTGAAATGTATCTATACGACTTTTCCTTGTCCTCCCAATACGGTTCTTGATCCTTTCTAGAGGTAACTCTTGCAGAAAGTCTGCAATGCCCTTATGCTTTGGACACTTGAAGCCACAAAACTCAAAAACTCAAGAACATGATCACAGGGTCCACGGTAAACTATTTGTCCTTCTGACATTATACTGATATCATCAAAGAGATCTAATGTCTCAAGTGTTGGCTGAAGAAGTGAGATGACTATTGTAGCTTGCCTAATGTGCACAAACCGTTGAAGACACTTAACACTCTGAAAAGTAGTGGAGTTTTCCAAGCCATTAAATATCTCATCCATGAAAAGAGTTTTCATTGGTAAGACAATGATTTCCTCATTTGTCATTTTTTTTTTCTCCTGCCCACCGGAAATTCCTTTTATCATGGCATTATCAATTACAATGTCTGCACAAATATCTAGACTAGGAATCTTCCAATTATAATATGTTTGAAGACTCCCTTTCAACCCCACCATTTATTTTTCACTTTGTTTTATGTGATTTACTTGTTTTTATGCATATTCCCCCTCACCACAGAAGTAGCACACACTCCATTTGACACCACAGGGGACCCAACGGTAACCCATCACTCTAGGAGCTTCCAAAACATCCCCCCATTATCGAGAGGTGTGCCAGATATCTTACCCATTCAGCGTAGAAGTCATCACAAAGCCACTCTTATTGGTTCATCCTTTGTTGGAGCAACCTTGATTGGGACCCATCCCCCTCAAGGTACTCCTTTCACCACCCCTCAGGGGAGTCCACACACCACCCCTCAGGGGAGTCCACACACCACCCCCCTAGGTAGTACTTCTCATACTTCCCGATAGGGAACCCCTTTACACATCGTAGTTAAAAATAATTTCACGATGGCGAATAAAACCAAAATCCCATTTCTCACTTCCTTAAATCTCCCAGATCTAAGAAAGTTGACAAATGACCCCATTGCACATAGTCATAATTGCCCCCCATGCTAACCAAGTTACCCTCAGATATAAGAAAATTCGAAGGGAAATAGAGGGAAGATTTGGGAAACCATATAATGACCTTTCATCTATGGAGCTCATCTAATAGAATCACAAATGACTTAGTTCACCTATGACTTTTTCAATGCACCCTCACTAGGATTACAACACAATGATATGTAAGTGAGGCCTCAGGTTCCCATGGGACCTTTAACTCTCTAGTTAGGTCATATCTCACCTTATTTCAGCTCCCAGTATGTCATGATATTGGATTATAGCTACTCATCCATTTTCAGAAAACGATTGCCACACATATCTCGGACCATGTCCATGAATGGTGGAAATGTCATAACCTGTGCAAATTGAATGTAACTGAGGACCTCCTCCTTGACTTCTTTTTAAAATTTATTTGCCCACAATCTTAAAATATGTGGCTACCATGTTTCCATAAAAAGAAGAAGAGGCTATCAGTAAGGCTCAACAATTTGGGATCATTTATACTTAGTCTAGGTACCTCTATTACAGTCTACCAAATGCCCCTCGGTTATATTCAATAAAACAAGAGAAACTAGGAGAATCAAGTGATGCAGATGGTTTGATTCAAACCATAGCCCAAAATAAACCCAAAAAAAATTCCAACAGTCTGGAAATGTGTATAGTGGCCCAAACACTTACCAGCCATATAGTACTACATATGCAGTGAAAAAACCATCCAACATAGGATACCATCCCAATTAGCCTTCACCCTCGCAGAACCCTACTATGTAGAGTAATCAATACTCTACCATGAAAAATAGCCAATAGCCTCCCATGCAGGGTGGTCATACCCTTCACATGTTGCATAGGTGGTTTCCACCTCCCAAAGCACTTAAAATAACCTAGGACAAGGGATTCCTTACTTCCCTTTTCCAGTACCCCACCAGAACAACCCCACAGCTCAGCCTAACCCCGAGGTTAATTTAATACAACCCTATTTCTCACAACAACAACAGTCTTTTGAACAATTGAATACGACAAACCCACCAAATACTAACAAGAATAAAGGAAAGAATAAGAAGAAAGGGGAACCTGGGTAAGGGAGTAACAACCAATAACAAACTTCACAAGCACTGGCTATAGGAAATTCCCCTAACTGAAACCAAAACCAGGGTCAGAACAATAACAACCCACATAAGTAGAACAATAACTATATTCTAAGGACTAAACATGCTTGTGCTATTTGTGTGGAATATGGGAATTGCACCCATAATTTCCCTCAACTCCCTGATTTGAAGAGGATGAAATAAGCCAAGGGGCAGGGAGGGCCAAACAAACAACTTGTAGTCATGTAAAATCCCTTACCACACTAGGGATTAGTGAATACACAACATGAACCCTCCCCCCAACAGTATCAACAACTTCCTGGAGGACGTTCCAAGGATCCCACCAATTGCGACATTTTCATGGTTGGAGAAGATGTTCTATTGCAAACATGAAACGAGGATTACAGAACCCCTCTATAAACCAACCCTTCCACATAAACTACCACTATAACCATAACACCTTTAATGTTACCTCAAGCCCCAGTAGAAACCATCCCACAAATGGTTAAAGGGCCACTAAATCGAGTAGGACATCATTTAAAGGTTTCTCATATTTATAGCATCATCGATGATTTAGCTCAATCCCCATCAACTATGTCAGCATTGGAGGTTTTACAACCTTGTCCAACCCAACAAAAATCCCTTCTTTTCGTGTTAGTTCCTATCGACCTAGTCAATTCGCATTTGATTGCTTTCGATTTCAATAACGCCACTCCATATCTTCCATTGATAGTCACCTTCTAGATCCCTGTCACCATTCAGAATATCAACATCCATCATTGCATCGTTAATGAGGGAGAATCTACCTATATCATGTCCAAATCAGTTTGGCAGAAATTAGGATCCCCCAAGCTCACTGCATCACCCATTACACTTAAGGCATATGACAAGCGCCCCTTGGCTCCCATGGGACTTTTTAAGGATGTTCTAGTAGAGATTTATGGCAAAAAATTTCTCATATATATTGAGGTCCTTGATTCCCAGTTGGATTACAATATCTTGTTAGGTTGTAGCTACATGTATGCGATGACCGCAATAACATCTTAAGTGTTTCGTATCATGATGTTCCTCCAATATGGGAAAATCTGATGGTGTATTACCCTTCATATGATCCCATAGAGAGTTGGTCACATATTTTACTAAAGTAGGTCCAGGGATGTTCAAGGAATCATCACTCGACACATACCTTGGTGACCCACCTTTAATTGAGCCCTTCCCCACCACTCCAGTGTGTATGATGAGTTCGTCAGACACACCTCAGCCTCAGGAACTAGTTTTAGACACTCCAAGTGCTGCAACTACTAACTCAACATTCCTGACATACGCAATCACTTAGACACCTTTCTTGTATCCCCCACCTGGTTTTGTCTCACACCAAGTCTTGGAAACATTGAAATTGCCAAAAATGGCTTTCGCGATACCTGTCTACTATCTGGCCCCACAAGCCATGTTCGCAAACTCAGGTATTACCTCGATAGACATCATTCCTATAGCCACCCCTTAGGAATTCACCCCAAAACAAGTTATACTTGTATCGACACCAATAAGTGCTACCAAAAAGGACAAGTAGAAAGGTAAGAAGATGGAAACCTCAGTGACTTCCTCTTTGAAGGTACCACCACACTATGCATTATGTGAAGTATCAAGGCACCCTACCAACTTGTTCCCAGAATTAGAGGAGTTAAAAACTCTTCTTCATGCCCCAAAAGCGCGAGTAACCCTACCTCCACCCTTAGGAGATAAGGCCACAACAACACGTAGTAAGGCATTACGCACCAACCATCCATGCACTATATACACAGGGTACGGACATTACACACATAACTATCTTGATATCCCTCATTATCGATATGCATTTGGAGCCCTCACTCAAGCCAATGTTGTGACACCATCACTTCCCACCATGCTAGTGGCAGACAATGGATAAAAAAAAACCATTTATTGTGTCTTCGAGGAAGAAGCTTCACACTTAGTTTATCCTTGTTCCCATTGTCATTCTACCTATCGCTCATGTCAGAGTCTAGTAGGATGAAAAATATACCTACTACAGTGTTGCCAAAACCTTCCCACTCATGTGCCCTATGTGACAATCTAGGCTATTTCATTAATCAATTCCAAGAATTGAGAAAAACCAGAGATGTTTTTCTCTCACCGGTCCACATTCCTTAACCTGCTCACTCAAACCAATGTAGAAGAAAGTGCAACGATCGTCACATTTTTTTGCAAGTTCATCATATGTGGAATCGTCAATACCTCCCATGATTTTGAGCAACAAGAATAGCTTTGTTCAAACTAATATTGGTGTCAATATCACTTCACCCACCATGATGGTAGTACCACCCCTAACTATGCAGACCCATGCAATCTACACATTGTCAACATCGTTGGGTTCTATGGTAGCAACCACCAAGTCATTCCCTTGTTTTTCAACTAGCCCCGCTAGGTACCAATCCCATCCTCATGACCTTTTGCAACCTCTATCACCATTAGACAATATTTTTCATTCAAATGAATATATTCTCAAGGCCATGATAGAACTAGAGTGTCCTTGGGATGCCATGCATCACCCCTTTTTCTTTTTACCCGAGAAATAATTCTCACCTATTTTTGCACCAAGCCATAATATTTTCATAGTAGATACAAAGGACTTCCTACCACTAGGATAGGTAGATTGGTTTAAAAATCCCATCCCTGCACTAAAATCATTTTAGGAATACAACATGTCCAATATCTCACCTACATTCAAGGTAGATATATCCACCGAGCCCAACATAGTTAAAGAAATCTCATTGGGGGCAGCGTGCTCCCCAGAAGAAGTGGCCTCATACAAAGCCCTCTTTCAAGAATATAGGGACATATTTGTATGGTCTTGCTTGGAAATGCTAGGGATTACTCTTACAATCTTGTAGCACCACATCAAAACATGGCATGATGCCTACCCTGTTAAGCAAAAGCAACATCAACTCCATCCCTCTAAGGAAGAAGTGATTAAGCAAGAAATCGATAAGATTCATAAGGCCAGTTTCATCTACCATATTGCTTACACATCTTAGGTTTCTAACCTTGTACCCATCATGAAGAAATAGGGCACCATTCAAGTTTGTACTGACTTTAGAGATTTGAACAAGGCATTTCCCAAAGATAATTACCCTACACCCTTCATCGATCAAGTAATCAATGCATGTGCTAGACACGAAGCCTTATCCTTCATGGATGGCTTCTCAGGGTATAACCATATTCAGATACAACATACTAATCAGTACAAAATAACCTTTATGACCCCACGGGGCATGTTCACCTACCATGTAATGTCCTTCGACCTTACAAACATTGGTGCCACCTTATAGTGGGCTATGAAATACATCTTCCATGACTTGGCTCATCTAATACTATCCTATTTGGATGACCTTACAATACGATCTAGAAAGTTCTCAGACGATTTGGAAGATCTTCGCCCAACTTTTCAAAGGTGTCGACAATATAACCTATGCTTGAACCCTCTCAAGTGTGTCTTTTGTGTCAATGCAGGATGACTATTGGGATTCATTGTTTCCCAGAAAGGCATTAGAGCTGACCCTCTGAAGGTCCATGCCATCTGAGAAATCCCACCTCTGAGAAATTTGAAGTAATTACAAAGCCTGCAAGGTAAGACTAACTTCTTATGTCACTTTCTCCTCGATTATGCAATTTGTGCACACAGTTTCTTGTGCCTTCTTCATCAGGACATTCCCTTCCATTGGGATGAAGAAGCTCAAAGATCATTTCAGGCCTTGAAAGATGCATTATCACAAGCACCACTGGTCATCCCCCTTGATCATATCAAGAATTATACCTTCTACCTATTAGCATCAGAAGTATCCATTGTAGGGGTATTAGTCTAGGAAGGAACTAATAATAGAGAACACACCATCTATTACATAATAAAGAACCTCTTTGGGCCTGATTTAAAGTATGAGCCAGTAGAAAAAATAACCCTAGCCCTTGTACACTCAGTACAAAAGCTTCGACACTACATCATCTTGAGGACCACCACCATAATTGCAAACATTAACCCCATGAGATACTTGATCACTCACCTTATGATGAATCACAAGTCTTCTAGATGGGTGGTTATTTTGCAAGAGTTCGACTGACATTTTTCTTCCCCTAAAATCAAGAAAGCTCTTATTCATCCAGAAGACTTCGTGACCGTTTTCCTAATAGTTGTGTGCATCGCACGACTGTGCCTTTCTTACCCGCACGCCCTTGAGTGATTGTTTTGTAGTCGCCATGCGGGTTCACATTTTTTTCCTAAAAAATTTCACAAAGGCCACCCTATATGACCTATCTAGCTTAGACTACTAATTGCAAAAATATGGGTTAGAGGCCTATAACTTGTCTCTCACCACATGCTACGTGAGTGCTCTAGCTGACTGCTACAACTAAAACAACATCCAGACTCTACTCTGGAATATACAGCAGCAAGTACAAATGAGGTGGAAATATGGGCCCCAAACCCTTGTATATTTCCCCCTCTACCATTCCTCCAGAGGCCCATTCAGGATCTCAAGACCTCCATTCACAAAACCATCAACGACATTGAGATCAGGACATCCCACCTACATCATGGTACCCCCCTTTTCATTTCATAAGCATACTCATTTTTGGGCCCGTTTCACTTTTCAGAACACCAATCAAGTGCACCTTTCGTGTTTTTTTTTCCCTCTTCTTTAGCACTTTTCAGTTTACATATGGTTTCATCAAGATTCTTTCACTTGGGGTCTTGGTTGTCGAAGTTGCAAGTTCCTCAAAGTCTCTCAAAAAAATTAGTCCCCGATGCAAATCGATAGTTAAGGTATCATTCTCCACCTAGCATGATAGGCTTCCTCCAAAGTTGTGCATATCCTGATATCATTTCTCTGAAGTAAACCATAGGGTCCATCATCTTGACTACATTTACCATCACTTTCTACCCACACATGGTAAAAGTCCACGTCGGTTGATCGCACTTTCCCTACATGGATTACCCCAATTTATATTTCACCTTACACTATTGACATCCATGACCATAACCCTAGGCCCGAGAGCCATCCCATATGTGTGTCTTGAAGATAAACCTCATTCTTCTCTTATTTAATCATCGCTTACCAACCCCACTCTCGGGCCACCATATTTATTCATTGTCGGATTGAATCAAATGCACACCTGCATTTTACAATTGGCATATCACTCCTCCATATGAAAATAGCCCATATGCGTCACTTCATCCGCCTCATCAACCTCACACTGAGACCAACCAATGGGATCCCACCCTCAACAAAAAATCCACTTACATCATTATGCAGGCCACCATATTCTTGGGGCACCTATCTCCATTTTATAGGGGCACTTTTACATTATTTTGGAAAGTGTACAAAGATTTTTTAAGGAAAAATATTCTCACCCATAGTTTGTGTCAATTACCCAGTGGATGTCCTTAGTCACCCTTGGTTGGAGCTTTATTTTTTTATCCACACCATGACTCATCATTCATTCATTATCCACCATGACAGTTAGAACATGCTCATACCTACACTGGATGTCATACCAACCCCAAGGGCATTTCCCCTAGAAAAATTGTTCTAACCACTGCCACCCGCATTACAGCTCTAACTTTGGGCAGTTTTCCATATCCACTCATGTTGTCAACTCTTGCTATCATGCCTTTATGACCCATCATATTACAACCATATGTTCTTTCTTCGCAAAGATTTTGCGAATCATCTTTTTGATCGATGGGCACTTCATTCCTATCAACTTCAACACTCATCTTCCAGGTTCGAAGTAGTACCTTGGTTGCTCCCCCTCTTAAGGGACAATCTCAGGTGGCACAATGGGAATCATTATTTCCTATTGATGTCATCGATCTCCTTGACATTTGACATCAACATACCTTTTCATGTTAGGGTATTATCGTACTTTGTGACCATTGTATTCCTTTCATTTAGCCGAAGACCCATGCATCCCATGGCACCTACTTCAATAATGCTTACATTTCGATGCATTGGAGGTACACAAAGTCAAAGACCCATGCATCCCATGGCACCTCACTTAGCAATGCTTTACCTTTAATGCATGGGGGCACCTATTTCAGTCTATTTATCAGAGACACCCCTAAGGGTGTAATCAGTTATCTTCATCAAACATCAACATGTTAGCCACACCAATGTTGACTTGATAGGACCATTTCCTTATGATTTTAATACTTAGTCATAGTCATCATAACGAGCATGGGATATGCCTACCTTGTGTAGACACTTTTTTATCAATATTTATTCAGAGCATGGTTCTCTTTAGTTCTCAATCAAGGATTTTCCCAAATCATCTCTATTGTAAGTTTCTTTATCTCTCAAGAAGTTAGCAAGACTCATTCAGATAAAAAAAAACGTGATGTATTTCGGCTATAATATTGCTCCTAACCTCATACATAAGGAGGCAACTGTTATCATGAGAAAATCACACGCTCATCTGTACACACTAGAATACACTCAAAGTCAGTGATCAACACATACAAAGGTTACATTTTTAATTGAAAGCACCATGAATACCAAAAATTAAAAGCTTTCCTAAGGTTCAAGTTAAAAAATTGAACCATGTGGGTGCACCATTGCTGGAAATTAATATTTGTCTAACTTTTTCTTCGATAGCCGCACGGTTGTGAAAAATCCAGTCATCACCTTGGGCCATGAACTTGCTTGAAGAACACTCCAACTCTTAACATGATGGGAAAACAAATTTGAGCCTTGAGCTCCAAGAAGCCTTAAAGGAAAGGAGATGGTAGCTTTCATCTCATTTATGAGGCAAACAACCACATTGATGAGCCAAAGAAGGAAAGGAGTGTCCAAAAATTCTATAAATACAAGTTCATGGAGAGCCAAAAATAAGAAGTAGTGCATTGTTATGCTGCCAAAATTTCTCCCAAGCAATCTAACATTCAATTATGAGGATAATTACACCGTTGAGAGAATCTTATATGCTTCTTTTAGAGAGAAAGAGGTTGAAAAAGAGATTGAGAAAGGGAAATTTTTGTTGATATTTTTTTATCACCATTGCTCAAACAATTCTCTTCAAGTGTCTTTGGTACTTCTATTGTAACTCTTCCACCACTAGCAATCAATAAAGAGGGTCCTTTTGCTATGCCTTTGTTGATTTGTTTTCTTCATGAAGCTTGTTTACATGTTATTTAGTGTAGTTTTTATTTAGTTTGTTCATGTATTTATACCATCACTTTTAATTCTTTGTTTATCCATGTTTGTCCACTAATCCAATTGTTTGTATGTTCCTTGTACGTAAAAACCAACTCCAAGGAAGGTGTTTTTGGTACCCATATGTAAAAAGCACACCATTACATAGAGAGGTATGAATTATTTCTTAAGGGATACCCATGCCATGGAGGAAATGTTGTTACCTGCATTATAACAATGAACTAGTGGTGACATTGATATCACTAATACCTTCTTTGAAATGTGAAATTTGCTTCCACCATCCCTCTCTTTGGACATGGGTTAAGGTTTACCAAAGTAGGGACAACAATGTTATTATACACCTTGAAAGAAATGTATGGAAAATGTCAGAGCTGTGTTTCTCGATAATTTTGAGGTAACTAACCATTGAGTTGCCTATTTTTAAAGGAATCTTATCACACAATGAACATTGATTTTATTTTATTTTATGCATACTTGATGACAATGTACATTTCTATTTCCCATTAATTATAGGATTCTCAAATATAAGTTACTTATGATCGATTATCTATTTCCTGACAATTGTGTGGAGGCAAAGAAACTATTAAAAAGGTTGGGTGTTGAGATATATCATACCATGTGTTGTACCTCAGGAGATAGTTTCTGGCTGTGGGGGAACCAGTGCCTCGTACATTTTGAGATTGGATAAAAATATTATTTGAAATCAATAGAAGGAAGGACAAGCCATGAGGGCTTGCAAGCAAAAATTCTATGTCTGAAAACCTAGCCTTCTGAACCAGAAGGCCAGAGACTATGAGAGTTGCAGGGCGGAGATGTAAAGCAGAAAATGAAGGAGACAAAGTTTTGGCACATGCAATTAAGAATCTATGCTTCAACTCTGTAGAAAGAATGATGGGTGAAGAAGAAAAAGTATGAATGAGATTCCCTGATGTGGAGAGCTTCAGGATTAATTTTAATGAGTACAACACAATTTTAATGAGGACAATGAAGTAAATTCATTAAAAACTAAACTAAAGCACCAACTACATCTTACACTGTGCAAGAGAGGAAAAGAATATATGAATGCTAGAACACATGATAAAAACAATCATTGCAACACCAATGCTGGATTCAAACTGCAATATCATGTTCAGATTTCAGAATGAATTTTGTCTACATTGCCAGTCATGGGTGACTATGCCCTTCGGAACCCCTTCAAAATCTAATTTCTAGGCTTTTATCTCTGTTGCCTAACTGTTATGATCAGTTTCAAAACTAATTTTTGAAGCAGTTTTAGGAAATTTTGAATTAATTTAAATTACAAAAGGTAGTTTTAACCTTTTATATATATATATATATAACCCAAAGCCTTTATAAAGAAAAAATCCCACCTCCTTTACAAGTCAGAGGAGAAAAATTAATTCATTTCGGGTCTCACTATTGTACTTATGTACACGTTGGCAAAACTGCATATGGTTTTTGAAACCAATTACTGCTTACGAAACCACTCATAGTAGTTTATGAAGGTTAAGAGGGTGCTCTCGTAATTAATATCATTCGTTGATTAGTAAATGAGCTGAATCAACTAAACTGCTTGCGGGGGCACTCCTTGGGATAAAAGTCGTGTAGTTTGTGCCTCTGGGTTTATGTTGGATCTGAATACAAGATCTTTGGACCATTGATTGGACATAAGAAGTCTCAGTCATTTAACTACCTTTGAAGGTCGTACTCCTGAATAACTCAAGGTTCTCACAGGATCGTTGTACTATGGAGAAGATTTGGTGATTCCCTACAAAAAGAAACACCATGTTCATGTTTGTTATTTGAACAAAGTAATCATGTCGAGGATTTATATTCCCTGACGAGGTGTTGGGTAAAATTCAAGTCACAATTTGTTGCTATGTTCTTTTCCAAGCAATTCCACTGCTCAATAGTTAGACGTTGTCAACTAACCAAATATGTATGGTCGTGAAATATTGTAGAGATAGCTCACGAAAATCTTGAATAGATGACCAATTATACTTTATCATAAAATTCTTTGAGCTCAAAGTAGAGTTTTTTAACACATAATCAAGGATTTTTCATCATACAAATCAAATTTCAACAGGGAAGAGTCATTCCCAATTTGCAGGATGTTTCTGCAAAAACTGGCCTTTAAAGAATTAATGAAATGTCCTTAAACCAATCCCAATTTTTGAAAACTGTCTAAATGGAAGTCAATTTAGGGCATTCTGCAGAAAAACTAGGTCGCAGATTTTTAAAATTCGACACCATTTGCCCAAAAAATGAGCCTGAAATTCATGGCTTGCAGATGACTGTGTTTTCTGTATATGTGATCTTTGCTCCAAATCTTTGTGGAATTCGTCAATAAGATTCTTGTCTACGGTGAGACAATTTAGAGTAAAAGTGTCAATTTTATCAGCACAATGAACATCAACTACAAAGACTTGTGTTTCATTGCAATAAATTCAACTACAAAGACTTGTGCTTCCTTGATGACATAAACAAATGATTTTCTCTTCATAAGTAGCCACTCTCGATCAAAACATGCTTTGAACAAATCCCATTTTTTAAGTGAGTACTGGCTGAAAGATATGGAAGCTCTGTGGCCTTCGGACTTATCAAAAGGCTATGTTACCAGAAACGAGAAACGAGAAATGAAACGAGAAACGACAACGAGACGAAAAACCAAGTTTGGAGGTTTCAAGAAACGAGGAGAGAGAAAAAAACAAGAAAAATGTGAAAAACATAAAACAAAGCATACATCATCCTCATTCTCTAATAATGTGCTCACATAGACCATTCTCGAATATTCATAGTGAGAAACAAAGCTTGTGTTGCTTACATAGGTCATTCGCAAATACCTATGTTTGATCCTTTAATAGTGAAGAAACCTTTGGCATTGAATTGAAGCTTGATTTGACCTTTCCATTTCCACTTGATTTGGACCTAGTGAGAGTGGGATTTTTTTGAAGGCTATATCCCTAGAAATTTCTTGATGAGTACATGATTTGGCATATCATGTGTATATTCTCCCATATTATTTGAGCAGACCTCAAATTTGGGCTATATTGTAGTATTTGGTAAGCAACTACTAGGATGTAGTTTCCCTAGTTGGGATTAGGGAACTAAGCCAAAAGTAAAGGGTTGTTTAGAACTACTACTACTTTCAACTATCTTGCTATAGGAAGAAGTGTTGCTCCCTCCACTGACATTTTGCATAGAAAAAGCGGAAGGGTTGAAAACCAGAAATGCTACAACTAAACAAAACCTTAAAAAAAATATCATCAAACTTTCAAAACTTTATCGTTAATCCATTATAATAGTAATTAACCTTTATAATTATAATAGTAATTACTTTTTATAATAATAAAAATAATATATAATGTAACCGTGTGCATTTAAATTGATAGTTTTGTGTAAAGGGAATTTTTAAATATTAAATACAATAAAATTATATAAGAAACTCTACACTAAATACACTTTTAAATAAAACCAACACAAAAATTAAGAAAAAATAATTAAAACATTAAAGCAACACATCCCAATAATATAATTTTAACAAACAAAATCCCTAAATAAACAATGTTGTTAAAGAGATTTTAGGCTAAGCAGACCATGAAACCGCCTCTAAAAACTATCCACAAAACCAACCTTCATTTTTTTAAATTGGACTCAACGTTATAATGAAACCAACATTACAAACAAACCAGAGCAACGTTTCTCAGAAAACCAACCTTTGCCTTTTTTTATTTTGCTCAACGTCCAATTGGAACGAGACCAGCATTACAAATGAACCAGAACAAACGTTTCTCTGAAAACCGTGTCAAAAAACCATTCGTTTTTGGAGAACCTAGTTTCATGTATTCAAAAACGAAAACGACCGTACAAAACGGCGTTTTCCGTACCGTTCCGTTTTCTTTGCGTTTTTCTTCTGAAACGAATGCTCCCGTACCGTTTCTGGTAACATAGTCAAAAGGTTTAGAAAGTTATTTTGCTAACTTCTGGCCAACATAAAACTGTTTGAATTTCTGAGAAAACTTCTCTGTTGAAATGTATCTATACGACTTTTCCTTGTCCTCCCAATACTGTTCTTGATCCTTTCTAGAGGTAACCTCTTGCAGAAAGTCTGCAATGCCCTTACGCTTTGGACACTTGAAGCCACAAAACTCAAAAACTCAAGAACATGATCACAGGGCCCATGGTAAACTATTTGTCCTTCTGACATTATAATGATATCATCAAAGAGATCGAATGTCTCAGGTGTTGGCTGAAGAAGTGAGATGACTATAGTAGCTTGCCTAATGTGCGCAAATTGTTGAAGACACTTAACACTCTGAAAAGTAGTGGAGTTGTCCAAGCCAGTAAATATCTCATCCATGAAAAGAGTTTTCATTGGTAACACAATCATTTCCCCAATTGTCATTTTTTTTCTCTGCCCACCAGAAATTCCTTTTATCATGGCATTACCAATTACAATGTCTGCACAAATATCCAGACTAAGGATCTTCAAAATATAATATGTTTGAAGACTCCCTTTCAACCCCTCAATTGCAGTTGCCTTCATATACATGTCTATATCTGTTTCTGGAAGAATGCTAGCTTCTTTTTCTCTTTTTCTTATTTCCAACAGCAAGACATGCTTTCTTCACAACTCCATGCAACTCGAATAGTTCGAATAGTGTGCAGTGTTTGATCATTTTTTAATCCAGTCTTCCATATTGGAAAATATATTAGCTCTGTAAACAATGAGCAGAAGTAACTTTCAACATTCTCCAATGTATTAACTGCAAAAGCCTCAAGACCATAAGGATGAGAAAAGCCACCAGTTGAAAAAACAAGGTCTAGCATTTGCCACAGGTTCCATCAAATTTTGCAATTTTGTGTTGGAACTTCCTCAAATATCTTTAATATTTTAATTGTGCCAAAATGAGCTACAACATCATGCATGTTAGAATGATTCTATTTTATATAGAGACAAATATGTAGACAAAGAGATATGTCTAGAATGTGGGCATGACATATACCAAAAATAAAAAAGCAAGGGTAAGGCACATGGTTCTCCTCGTAAGATATTGAGGAACAAGCTTTTACTTCTAATGATTCAAATATTATTTCATTTAAAAATAATTAATCGTGTTGTGGGGGGAGCATGCCTCACATAAAAGTAAGCCAAGATTTATGCAAATCCCCATAGATTCAATAGCCATGAGATAAAACATATTATGTTTTATCTGGGGGGGCAAATATCGGGTAATACATAATATGTTTTACCCAATATTTCTATGTGTCACCCAATATTTCCACCCTGAGGAGGGTGGGGGTAAGGGGCAATATTGTTTTAGGATGGGGATAAGGGGAAATATAGGTTAAAACATAATAATTTTTTTTATATTTTTCCCAATATTCCTTGCACCCCACACCCTCACTAACCCACCCTCACTTCCCACCTTCATTAGATACAAATATTGGGTAAAAAATATCATGTTTTATATGTTTTACCAAATATTTCCCCTCCATGGAAAATTTTAGGGGCTAATGTTCGCCCAGTGGGCTAATTTTCCATGATTTTTCCACAAAAAAGATTCGCCAATTTCCAATTTTATAAAAGACGATTCGCCCAAATTTTAGAATATAAAATTATTTTACCTTAAAAATCGCCAACATTATAAAGAGACTATATATAAAATAATTATAAATTTGATTAATTTTACAAATATATCAATAAACATTTATAATTTGCATATTAGGGATTAGTGAGATTCGCCAATGTTTTAAACTTCAAGAAAATTTTCCATCCTTAAAATTTTCCTTGTTCCCCTCATTTCCACCTTCATGTGAGGGTGGAGTGAAATATTGGGTCAAACATCATGAGGGTGAGGGTGGGCTAAAAATATTGGGTAAAACATATTTCCCCCCACCCTTATTATGTTTTACCTAATATTTCACCTCACTAAAACATATTATGTTTTACCCAATATTTCCCCTCATCCCCACACTCATTATGTTTTACCCAACATTTTGCCCCAGTGATACCCTCGTTAAACTTGTGTTGGGGGAAATATTGGGTAAAAGATATATTTAATCCAATATTTGCTCCCACCTCCATTGTCATTAAACTCTTTAATATTTCCTACCACCCTCATATTATGTTTTAGCCAATAATTATATTCTACCCTATATTTTGATCCCACCCCCACCTTCATCAAATGCTCTATTACTTTCCCTTGTCTCCATCCACCCCTGCCCTCATATATCCTCATGTTTTTTGAAAATAATTCATAGAAAAATTTTAAAATTTTAATATTTTTATTGTTATGTATTTGCGGAATATATTTTTTATATTTTATTTATTTAAAATGTGTTTTTTTAATTGATAATTTTAAACTATAATCTCTCTCTCTCTCTCACACACTCACACACACACACAATTTGAAAATTATCATCTCTTTCACAACATTGTTCACCATTCACACTAAAAATCTATGTGTTTGATATATATGAAGATACAACATTTTTTTAGTTCACATACAACTATGATATCATAAATAATGAAATAATTACGCGTCTTTTTTCCTCGAGGAAAAAAACAATATGATATCATACATATATTCTTGTGTTGGAAAACGAAATATTTAAATTCTCAAAAGTTGGTAATCTTAGCACCATATGAAACTAATTGAAAATAATGGCATCCATGGCCTCTTATATAAAATATGAATCCTAAGACTTTAACTTGAATCCTTGTGATGCAGGAAAGTGTTCCCTCTACGGACAGAGGCAACCCCTCTAGCCCTAGAGTGGGTCTAGTCACAGCAAGGACAAAACAACAATTAATTCCCTTAAATAGTCATCGTTGGAGGCCTACCTCAAACCGGTGGTCAATGAAGTTCTGTTGCGCTGCTCCAGCTTCCGTTTCCTTCTCCTTAACAAGCGATCAACCTAAAACACCACAAAGAAACAACAGAGCACGTAATCGAGAAACAACAATGATCTATTTACTCATAAAGTCAAGAAGTCATGAGCTATCAAGTAAATTACATACAAGACTTAGGAAATCATCGTTGATTGTATTAATGATAAATCAAGAGCAAAGCTTACAACCAAGTCTTGACATCGCAAGCCTTCTCAGAGGGTCCAACCAGTGTGTTTCTTCAAGCATTCACTTTTCAAAGATGGGTCTCACAAATAGAAAAATATCTCTCTCTCTCTCATTCACAAGCTTTACACAAGGTTAAGGGCACTCCACACCTTCTTTCAAACTACAAAGCAATCCCACACTTGTCACACTCACACCAACTATCTATCAAACTCAAAAGCAGCAGCAGCACTGTACAACCAAAAGAACTAGCAGACGATAGCAATGGTGAGTGCTTTTATAAGAGAAGGAGTCTCTATGAAATGAGGGAGAGGGAGCTTATCCTTAGGCCAAGCAGCACAAAAGATGGAACTACCATGTTAGAGGGGGAAGGGCGACCCAAACTAATCCAACAACCAGGTCCAGAGACATCCAAAAGGCCGATTGTTGGAACGAATTCACTCAATCTGGATCGTCACTGGTCGATAACTGAGCTCTAGTGCCGACATCACTAGGAAGCAATGTACTTAGTCAAACCGTCGCTAAAGATAGCAAATAGCCTTGTGTCATGGCATAAAATCAGACCGTCGTGGGAAACATATGTACTCCTGCGATGGGGGCGCGACTGGATTGTTTATGACAGGGGTCCGTCGCGTATATTAAGTGTATTCTTGCGACGAGGCAAAAACTTAGGAAAAGTGGGTCAATTAGCAACATAAGAGAGCATTTGTTCAATATGAGCATGTTTTATTGGACACATGACACAGTAGAAGGACTGGGGTGAAGGCAGTGACAAATTACTGTGTAACAGATGCCCCCTAAAGTATGAAGCCCGAGAGAGTGGGAGGGGTGAAATGCTTTACAAAACTGTCTGAACTAGAACACCACATGGAAGAACCTACAGGCGCAAGTACAACTAATATTTCTGATAGTGAAATACATGTAGTCCAGGCATGGGCGCAGCCACCCAGCTAGTAAGACCATGATAATGATAAAGGTATGGTCGCAGCCATCCATGAAGACTTAGGTATGGTCGTAGCCATCCATCAAAGAGTCATGTAATCACAAACCAATCCACGCAGCCCGAACATGTGTAATCTTAGTTCGGGGTCTTGAAACCCAACCGATCATAGTACAAATTCTAGCATGCGAACAGATGTGCTGAAGTCGAGCATGATAGAAAGTCGCTTGATTACCGGTCAATGATGAAAACCATTAACAAGCATGAGAGAAACCACCAATAATGCCAATGGCTCTCAAGGTACTGTCTAGTACAATCCACGAAGTGTGAAGAATGAGCTAAAGTCGAACACTCATGGAATCACCCAATCGACGACCAATGATGAAAGTCGATCGTCAGGCGCGAAGAACTTGCCATTGAGGCATGCAAGCTCCAAGGTACCAAAGGGGATCTCTAGATTAGTCTCCTGGATAATGAGCTGTTGTCGACAAAAGACGATCCATCGCAGGAGGTCCATAATGTTTCCCCCATAAACGACACGAGATAATGAACAAGTGGTAGATAGTGAAACAGAGTATCGGAGGATGAGGTAAGAATGTGAACTGCAGAAGGATTATACTCTTGAACATGTTGGCGACACACGACATTTAGGTTACAAGGGATTAGAGGCTTGATGGAGACAACATGGATCAGATGGAATAAGGCTAATGGCAACCCAAAAACCTCGGAAGGCCAAATGACGATGTATGGATATCCCAACCCAGCAAGAAGAAAAAGTGTCGATATTCAAGAGTGACTAGCTGCCGCAGGTAATCAATGACAACTTCCAAATTTTCCCCCACCATTGCTGGCGAGTACCCCAATTATTTTTGGAAACAAGCTTGAAGGGGATAGCATATGCTTGTAATATAAGTTCGACCTTCGGTCAAATCCAACCTAGTAATAGTTTAACGAACCCTAGGGAGGAGAAGCTCAAGTCCCGTCATGGTAACGAGTCCAATGTCGTCAAGGTTTAACTAGTTCGACATAGGTAAAACTCGGAGTCTTTTTCATATTTAGAGAGTTTAAAAAAGACACGGAAAATAAAACTCCAGGGGGTCCTTTTTCGTAGATTTTTTTCTCTCGAGCTCGAAAAAGTATAAAACAATACTTGAGAGAACCACTTGACCGTTACGATCAAGGAGTACTTTTCGTCATTAGTGACCTCGATCCGAAAGAGTAGAAAAGCGATCGAAGACACGTCGTTTTGTAACCAATAACGAACCCAAAACGACAAAAGCCCGACAATATTTTTGTGTTTATATGGTCAGAAAAGAGCTCAAAGTGGACCACCTCTTATTTCATTTAATGAGTCAAAAGGAATAACTCGGCAATCTTTTCATCTTTTAAGTCAGAAAAGAGCGTTAAAGAAGACTTTTGGAAAATATGGACCAAGTGTATACAAAGTATGACATAATCCTGCCACCTGTAGCTCTACAGAAAACAAGTCAAACGTAAGACCCATTCGACATAAATAGATAATATATGCGGAAATACGGTCAAAACCCCAAAACCCTAAATAAAAATGCAATATAAATGAGAAAACCCACACCCTAAAGTATAATTTTTTAATTTTTTCAAAAAAATTACTATAAAAAAGGGGTGTGGTAATTCATTTTTACCATTTTCATTGCACATTTTTACCTTTGGGCATTTGGTGCACCAACCTGAGTGAATTTGCCAAGTCGATTCTGGCATCATCAGTCCACGGTTCCTCCTGAAACCTTCGCCAAGTAAGTACATTCTTCCTTGTGCTGCATTTTAATGGTTTTTTTATGAAATTTAGTGTTAGGTAGGTGGTTTTAGGCGGATTTTCAAATCCGCATCTACCTCGGTCATCGCGGAAAAGCCACTAAGGTTCGCGATGACCGAGCGTGGTTACACGCACCACCTCCATGATCGTCGCAAGAAACAGATGTACTCTTGCAATGATCGCGGGAAAAATGAACTATTGACTCTACGCCGTCGCCGCTGTTTGGAAAACAGCCACGACGGCGACGTGAAGTTGAATTTTTGTATAAATTATGGATTTAAATTTATGAAAAGAGTTCTAATTCATTTTTCTTTTAATGCAGGGCAACATGGCATTTGTTTGGCAGGAACAAACTCACAATATCAATGATGAGTAAGCATTCAATGATGCTGGGTGCCGAAATGCTTTACGTGCTTGCGGATTACTAAAATTTTTCCTCACTCCACATCTTCGGGCCCAACCCGACTTGTTAGAGTTGTTAATTTGTGCTTGGAACCCAACAGATGGAAAGTTCATTATTTGGGGCAGAGACATTGAGTTCAATGCTACGGATATATATTTCCTGACTGGATTGTCCCGTTGCGGCGAGAGGCCGATTCTAGAGGGCCAACGAATCGAGGGCGAACCACTGGACATGTTGATAGCATGAGTGTGCCCAGGGGCACGTAAATCAAACACTAGCGGGAAAGTGGCAATTCGCATGGTAGAAGACTTGGTTCTTCGCTCGGTTCTATTTATGGTGATGAGGGTAGCGGGCTCCCAAGCCCAACACGAGGCAACAAAGACCCACCTTCGGTTGGCTCTTGATTGCCTCAACCCAACCATGTACAACTGGGCGGAAGCGGTGACCATTAACATGAAGAGACAACTCACCAAATGTCGTCGCGGGGAGGCGAAGAAATTTGGTTACGGGTCTATCTTGATCCCGCTCATGCTGGAGCGAGTGCCGGCACTTCAGTTATAGGACATGGACTTGGACAGGCCTAGACCACGGGAGACCCGGATCACTCGCTGGGCGCATGTCATGCCACGAGGGGGTGGCGGACGACCAGTGTCATGGGGGACACTATTCCGCGAGTGGTTGGATCGCCAGACGATCTTTGTCAAGGACTGGCCATATGCTGGTATGGATTTTCGTGGAGACCCCGACATGCAGCTACCCGCTGGTGAGTAGTGGGACGATGGAGGTAAAACACCTAATCATACTATTTTTGTATTTTGTCTTTTATGATATTTTTGGATTTTTTCATGCATATGTCTTAATGATGTACTTTATGTTACTTGCAGATGTGGGACCAGAGAGGCCTGTGGGACTAGCTCCAAAGGCATGGAGGGATCCACAAGGCATCAGAGAGCTAGCCTTGGTTCCCCCAGCTGGCAGTTCAGTGGAGACAGTGGCCCACAATCTTAAGGGCCTGAAAGAGGAGATCTCTGATTACAGGGGGATCGAGGAGGTCCCCATAGAGTATTAGATACATACAGTAGGGGTGATACCTAGGGTGCATAGACTCTTGAGGCGAGTCACACGAGCAGTGGTGTGCTACAGGGAGCATAACCCACCGCAGTAGACGCCTAGGTTTTATTTTCTGCTGATTTTTTGAGAGACATGTGTCTCAGATGTATGGAGAGCACAGACTCTATTTGGACATATACACTTATTTTTTGAGCGCCTCGGTGCGCCACACGAGATATGTATATATATATATATATATATATATATATACATATACATATTCCTATGGTTCATTATTGTGTTTTGAATGCTTCTATATACTAAATGTATGTCTAATACATGAAATTTCACTAATGCATCAGTTAATGTGTTTAATCTTCTTGGAATGTGTTGATATGTAATAAAATCAAAATTCCTTTCCAAAAATTTAACACGTAAATACAAACTTAAAATCTGATGATCTCTGATGGAATAACGCCTGTTAAACTAGTGGACAACAAGCTCAGAATCCAGATTCACAACCAATGTACGAATATCAAGGTTGATAGCCTCGGTCAGTGATTCAATGACAACACTATATTCAGCAACATTGTTTGTGGTGCAACCCAGATAGATACCTTGAAGGTCTACTAACTCCTCGTGAGGATCGTAGATCACCCACGCCACAGAGGAAAGGTTCTGGGTACTGCGGCAGGCACCATCAGCGAAACCAACGTAAGGTGTACGAGACATCTGCACAAGAAGGAAAAAGACGCAATAAGTGGAAATTATGCCTACACACCAAACCAGACATGAAAACACACACACAACACACCTGCTGAAAACACACGTATGTACAAATCAAATGCATGGGTTTCATGCATAATATTTTTTCAGATAAATCCAATTTCAGGGCTTATCTAGAGGGTTCCCTTCATAATCGATCAGCTCATAGGCCCCTTTTTGCAAAACTTATTTCACAATGTAAGGCCCATGCCACATAGGCTCGAATTTGCCTACCCTTAGATTATCATTTGCTTGATCATAAAGCAGGACTAAATCTCCTTCAACGAAAGAACGAGGACTGACAGTATGATCAAAGTGAGTTTTCACTCTCTTCTTCTGTGCTTCAATAGCTAGAGAGGCTAGTCGATGGGTCTCGTCTAACCGCTCTAGGTAAAGAAGGCGTCTTCTACTGGGGTAGTGTTGGGGAGTAATTCAACGGCTAATTTAAGGGAAGGGATCTCACACTCAATTGGAAGGGTAGCCTCCAGACCGTAAACCAATTGGAATGGGGTGAATTCGGTGGCATCTTTCACTGAAGTTCGGTAGGCCCATAAGGCGCAGAACAACATCAAATGCCAGTTGGACTTGTGCATGCCGATGGTGCATTGAAGCATCGTGACTAAAGCTTTGTTCATAGCTTCCACTTGGCCATTGGCCTAAGGATAGTACGGTGTTGAGCTATCATGCCACAAGCCTAGCTGGGTTGTTAACTCAATCACCATATGATTATGGAAATGTTTACTGTGATCAGTGATGATAGCCTGAGGGACTTTGAATCGTGAAATAACATGATTGAATAAAAATTGCATCGTTGTGTGACTGTCCTCGAATAGTGTAAGCATCGCCTTGGCCCATTTCGTGAAATAATCAACGGCAACGATGATATACCCATGCCCCCCGGCTAAGCGAGGGTTACAGGTCATATAATCAATGCCTCATTTGGCAAAAGGGCCAATGGTAATGACAGGGTGCAAAGGAGCGGGAGGCGCGTGCATCTTCCGTTGGTAGATTTGGCACTCATGACAAGAGCGGACGACAAGAATGCAATCCTTAACAATAGAAGGCCAAAAATAACCAGCACGGAGGATCTTCTAAGCAATAGTATACCTAGACATATGACCACCACAGGCGCCAGAATGGCAGTCATTTAGAACTCGTTCGGTGGAGGATAGAGTCGGCGCCGAGACGGTACAGGGTGTCCCCAATAATACAATAAGGTTGATAATGATGGAAAATCCGTTGCCGAGCATCCTTGGACAAATCAGGACGAAAAGAGGACGTTTGAAGATAGACAATAATATCCCCGTACCAAGGATCGAGGGTACTAATCAAGAACAGAGTTTCATTCAGAAAATGGTCCTCTAACTGAGAGGGTGTGGTAATAGATGGTAGGGAGCAAAGCAACTCAGCGAATACGAAGGACTTCTTAGACTTGGCAGTAGTGAACTCCAAGTCGAATTCTTGAAGGATGATAATCCACTTTGAGTATTTGCCCCCCAGTAACTGACGTGACAAGATGTACATCATTGGGTTGCAATCAGAAATCACCGTCGTAGTTCACAATAATATATCGTGGTGGAAACGTTGGATGGTGCAAATGACGGCCAATGCCAACTTCTCGACATAGGCATATCGAGTTTTCATATCAGGTAAATTGCGGCTGAGATAGTAAGTGACATGCTCAGTACCATCATCATAGTCTAGAACTAGAACCATGCCGATGGTGGTATTGGCAGCGGCTAAATAAAGAGTGTAGTCACGGTGATAATCAGGGGGACGTAACAATGGAGTAGAAACAAGGAGGGCCTTGAGGTACTCGAATGACTCTTGTGCAGCGGTATCCCAAAGAAAAGGGGTGTCCCGCTTTAATAACCACGTATAGCCTTTGGCCACTTCAACATAATTCGGAATAAATCGTCATAAAAAATTTGCTTTACCCTGCAAACTCTGCAATTGCTACAAAGAAGCAGGGGGAGGGAGATTCAGGATGGCTTCGACTTTAAGGGGATCCAGATGGATACCCTCCCGGGAGACGATGAACCTAAGAAGTCTGCCTGATTCCACGCAGAAGACACACTTATGTAGATTAAGACGGATGCGATAGTGTCGACAGCGAAGAAAAATTTCGCGAAGGTGGGTTGGATGGTCCTGGTGCTTCGCTGAATGAGCCGAAAGGTCATCCAAGTAAGGTTGCACAATGCGTCAAATATCATGAAACGCGTAAGACATTGTGCGCTGGAAGGTGGCACCGACATTTTTTAAACTGAAGGGGAGCTTTTTATAAGTGAAAGTGCCCCATGGATAGATAAAGACAGTCTTGTGTTGATCCGCAGGCAAGATATTAATCTGGTTATAACCAGAAAAGCCTTCCATGAATGAATATATCTCACTCTCGGCACACTCCTCAATGAGCTGGTCAATAAAAGGTGTGGGGTAGTTGTCCTTGGGACAAGCACGATTAATGTCGTGATAATCAAACATACCCTAATAGTGCCCTATTTTTTAGTCACAAGGACAATATTAGAAACCCAATCTGTGAGTGGGATAGGGTAAATGAAGCCAGCCTTAAGAAGATTTTCAACTTCTGCTTTAATAGCTACAACCTTTCGGGGGTGCACGGGGCGTAGACGCTGTCAGACAGGTTTGGCACCCGGATATGTAGGTATTTCATGCACCACGATGCTAGGATCGATGTCAAGCATCTCTTCGTAAGACCAAGCGAACACATCACGAAATTCACAAAAAAGATCAGTATAAAGCTGAATCTCCTCTGGAGTACAAGTTACTCCAACATGGATGTGCTCGACAATCCCTGGTTTAATAGAGATGTCGATTGGTTGAGTTTGCGTAATGTTCCCCATATTCCCTTCAGAAGACACTTGATGAATTTGGATGGGTGTCTGAAGGGGTTGGGAGGGGAGACAAGGAGCAAACCGCTCGAGACAAGTAAGCATTTCCCGATGGGTAGGGAGAAACGAGGAACGATGGTGATGATCAGACCAAGGGGGTTCCTCGAAAGACATGGTCTCAATAATCGCTTCATCAGAAGGAAAAATTTCCTTTAAAGGGTCTGAAGAAGCGCCATCTCCAAGCCAAGGGGATTGAATGTACGAGTCGAGAGCTCTACTCGAAGGAGTAGATTTAGGGGATGGAGCCGATACGGAAACAATTTCAACGTAGTTGAGCTCGGCAGGACTCAACGACATCTCATCACCCCAGGATTCTATCTGATCAATAGGAGGAAGAACCCAAGGATCAGAGCGAACAAAAATCATATTAACGGGAGCGATGTTGGGAGGTGGGAGTGAAAAAACACCCATAAGGGTAGGATCTTTAAAGAGTCCAACACCCACACTCTCACATGGAACGGAGGTATGCTCCACGAAAGGCACGTTGCCATCGGAGGAGGAAGAGGCAAAGAAGGACAACTGGTCTACCGTGACGATTTTCCCCTGATGAGGAAAATGAATAACATGAAATAGAGATGAAGCCATGGCTTGCATGGCATATGTCTAGCTTCATCCTAAAAGGAGGTTGTAAGTTAAATTGGCATCGACAACTTCGACCTCCACTTCGACCATCTTCCCCTCCAGAGTAATAGGCAAGCGTTGGAGTATACCATAAGGACGAGACTCTCTCCCATCAAAAGCTTCCAAGGTCGTGGGAGACTGGCTCAGAGTCGGAGAACCGATAGCCTTCTAACAAGCAACAAACATAATGCAAGTAGAAGCGCCTTCATCAATGACGATGCAGTGAATAATTTTAGAATTTGTTAGAGCCTAGATTTGCCTCAGGCTGAAAAGACAAGGTTCTAGGTCCACATCAAACCACGCTCAGCCTCGTAGCTAGCCCTACGAGGACAGGAGAGGGCTCTCTCTCGGTCGATCTTGGAAAAAGACAAGTGATGGGGCTCGAGATGACTGAAATAAAAGCTAATTTTAAGCTATTAATACATATTTTATTAGTAAGGGTTTGTTTTGAGTTTTTGGGGGTTTTAAAGTAAGGAAAAGGGCTTGGCGATGAGGCACAGTTTCTAGAGTTTCTTATTGATGGGGAAGGCAAGTCTTATTGATTTTTTAAATTTAAATAAGTGAATGGATAGATAAAATTGTGAGGAGCTAAGGAGAGAGAGTCTCAAGAATTCTCTCTACATATCATATGAAAACATGGAAATTTAAACAAATTCAAAACAGAGCATAGCAGTTAATGGATAGCCTTAACACTCATTTGATTTCTACCTTAATCACTCATTGTTCAAATTCAGAAGAAGAGATAAGAAAATGATACACATTACTAATAGAAGAACACAATTACATAATAAGAGAAGAACACCATCAAAACATAAAGCCACAAGGATCCCAAACAATGGCAAAACCCTGGTCTTCCTTAGCAAAAAATGCAGAGATAGAATGTACAATGATATGCCAAAGCAATCCCAGTGTCCAACAAAATGACTTAGGAATTACATGATATAGACTAGCCCAACCCATTCCCTTGCCTCTAGGGGTCGAGCTCATCATTCTAGGAGCTGTTTCAACCAATTCTAAACAAAGCACTAAAATCTAGGCAATCAAAACAACTTGCCTCTATAAGGTAGGAAACTGATTCATTCATTAAATTTTCACTTTTTAGTGAATGAATCCTCTAGAACAAGTAAATAAGTGCCAAAATTACATCATGTTTATCCAATTACATCAAGATAGATAAAAAATTACATCACAAAGCAAAACTAGTCAAACTGGCCGAATTTCTGAGCTGGAAGGTGAAAAATTGAGCAAAAATCCTCTATGCGCCGTGCCAAATCCTCTATGCATCGCGCCACTTTGAGGCTAAGTTTGAGGCACTTCCTGAAGTCCAAATTGATCCCAAGATAGCTCATTGGAAATCCCTGCCTGTCTACTTTCCAACCCAAGTGGAATTTCTGAATTTGGATGTCATTTGCCCCTCCAAAACTTCAATCTCCCAAGACTGCTTCCTGTGTGTCAAAATAGGGGTAGTGAGGTCATTTTTTGAGTTTTTTTGACCTCCTGAGGACTCAAAACATGCCCAAACTTCTTGGCCATGCACCAGAAACCATGATTTTTCATGACAAATCCAGAAATATAAACTTTTCGCAATTTGGAGCTCCCTAGCAAAAGCGTGCGCCATGTGGCGTGACACATAGGGAGAAAAACCCTGTTTTTTGTACCAAAATTTGCCAAAATGCAAAAAATGCCCCAAATTTCTTGAAATTTGGGCTGGGTCTTCTTCATTAAGTGTTATGTTGGGCTAAAAAGGCTTCGGCCAATATCTGAAGACAATCAAGCTCCCTTTTCCTCTTTTGCTTCCTTATTGCCTTCCTCAATTTTGCCTTTAAATTCCTAATTCGTGCCTTGCAGACCTTGTTCTGTGCCATGTAGTGGAAAGCCATGTGTCTCAGCAATGCATGGTCCTTATCGGCCTTGTCCAATAGTCTCTCTAAGTGCATGTTAACTCTCTCGAGATTAGACTCCCGATCCTCATTAATCTCTTGCTCCAATGACGTGAGCTCAATTCTTCTCCTTTGTGCAGCCTGGCGATTCTCGCGGATGTTCTGTAGCTCCATGATTGCTTGCTGATCTTCAAGCTGTTTGTTCCTCTGCTCCAAGTATTTCATGGTCCACTTAGCTCTCTCCAAGTCAAGGGATAAGGCTTGGATCTCTGTTTGCTGCTCCTGGATGATCTCCCTAAGCTTGGCACTTTGTGGACCCGTATCTGTATCATCATCATGAACGAAAATGAAGTCGGTCTCTTGCTCACCTGAAGGCCCCTCATCCTACATTGGCCTCTTGCCTTTGTCCTGTACCTGTGATGCTGATGGAGGAAACGAGGCCCCTTCCACCCCGGGTGGAGATAACACTCGCTTCGCTGCTGCAAACAAATGTCTAGTGCCTCTCTGATATGTGATGAATACCGGCACACTAGCAGTCTCATGGCGCTCATACTGATGAGAAGGTCCACCTGTCTCATGCTTGACCTCTGATAATCCCTGTGAAGCTCTGAAGAAGTCACGGGAGATGAAATCATCCCAAGTGATGCCCTGTAATCCAAGCTGATGAACCACCAAAATCTTAATAAGAGCAAAATGATAAACACTGTTAAGTTGCTGCTGAGGTGTTTTGTGCTGCACAAGGGTGGTCATCCTCTCTATGTTCCGGCAAATGAAATATGGAATGTTCATCATCCGTACCCTGGTGAAATGCATGAGCAACCTGATGTGATAAGCATAGAGACGAGAGAACCGTCCCTCACAGCTGAAATATTTCATGATCAATTTCATTAGTGGAGCATATTCATCTTTCAGATATCAGAATGGAAACACTCCCTTGAGCTGCCTCAAGAAACTGGTTTTAATGTATGGCTCATAATGCTGTCGGTCAATCTTCTTCCTCTTGGTCCATGGTTCCCCAATGTTTGGTATGCCAGTTGCTAGTGAGACAGATTCTGGTGTAAGTGTAAAGGTGACACCAGCCAAGGTAGCCTGATCTCCATGTAAATGCAGCACAAATAGATGAGCCAACTCATGATGAAATTGAACATTAGCCACCTTTTGACAAAACTCAAAGCATGACTGATGCTGGAAACAGAACATGGCAAGAGGGCAGGCCTGTAATTCAGTGAGGGTGACCGGTTCTTCTCTGATATGCCTACCTCCTCTGTGAGGCCAATACGGATGATGAAGAATGGGATCATTTTTCAGTTTGGACACATCCGGTAATTCCAACGTTGCTAAAAAGGGTAATTGAGGGTTAAAGGACATTTGAGGCCGCGGGTAGGAAGTAGCACCAGAGTTCCACCCAGTTGCCTGTTGCCCCCATTGATTTTGTCCGGACGGATTTGGCCCATAAGGGTTTTGTCCGTAGGGATTTTGTCCATAGGGGTTATAACTGTAACTAGATGGTTGACCCTAGATTTGACCCCCAACATTCCACTGATTACCAACTTGGCCTGTAGGAGCAACATATGGTTGCTGGAAATTCTGATAAGGATTAACCTGTGGCTGTTGATAATTTTGGTATGGGGCAAATTGGGTTTGCCCTTGGGATTGCTGAAAACCATAAGGTGGTTGGGCTCCAAACTGAGCCTGGGGACCAGACTACATTTGATAAGTAGGTTGGGATTGGGATCCAACCTGAATTTGGAGATCGGATTGGGTCTGGAGCCCAGACTGGGGCTGAAAACCGGGTGGAGCTTGAGAAGCAACGATCATTTGAGTGCCCGGTTGAGCAGGCCTAGATGGATGTCCTTGAGAAGACAGAGGTTGAGCCATCTGGCTAGAAGGTTGGCCCGGTTGAGGTTGAGGTTGGCCCATTTGCCTAGAAGTTTGGACTTTGGGAATGGGTTGACCTTGCGGAACTGAAGGCTATCCAGACTAACCAGATGGTTGAGTAGGCTGGACAATTGGCTAGCCTTTTTGAATTTGCAGCTGAACAACTTGTCCAGAAAGGTGGCCTTGCTGGGTACCATGTTGGCCTTGTTGAATGTAAGGTTGTCCTGGGTTACCAGAAGGTTACCCGAAGTATGTGAAAGAAGACCCACTGAAGGCCGAAGGTTGTCCCTGAATGGGTTGTCCTTGTGGGCCAACAGTTTGCCCTGAATAAGGTTGCCCATAGTACGGTTGTCCGTAAGACTGTTGTCTGTAAGACGGTTGACCTTGATAGGGTGGTCCTTGAAAATTTGAAGACTGTGCTTGGCCACCATGGTAAGCTGTGGTACCCCAAGCAACAGACAACGAAACCAAGACCTCAACAAAAGGTTGAGATTCCAGGGTGGTAAATATGGGCTCCTCGAGAATCATAATAATTAAACAGATTTTGAGGATCCAGATTCTGAGGAATTTGAAGATATTGATCATATGCCCCCCCTGCTGGAATGGAACCAGAAGAAGGTGGGGCACTAAGGCTAGGGTCAACAACCCCGGATATGGATGCCGAAGGGCCACTGTGTGAAGGACCTATTGAAGGTCCGGCAACAGTGGTCACAACTGAAGATGCAGTGACGACACTAACAATGGGGGCTAAGGAAGCCACACAAACGGTTGGAATAGTCGAGACAGATGTCACATTGTGAATCTAGGGAGTGAAAGATCCCGAAGTTGGAGTGACAGTACAAGACCACATGGAACTTGTAAGGGGAGACCTAGAACCTATGATATCAGCTAGAGCATTATAACGTAAAGGCAGCGTGATACCAAGGGAGGTGACACAGAAGGGTGAAGTTTCCATAGGTATAGGAATTTCACCACTTGCCATAAAGGACTCTTCACTCGTGACGGGGTTCGTCTCATCCATGTTAGAAGAAGACATTGGGACCGAAACACCAAGAGGAGTAAGGGGAAAATCTTCTTCGGAAAGCTCCCAAATGGGGTTCCAATGAATATCGTAAGACTCGTCTTCCGGAGCACGAGAGTTTCACTAAATTCATCTGAAGAAGAATCAGAAGTGTTATCAATCTCTTTTGAGAATTCAAAGGGATCAATAAAATTTATGTTCCATCAGGATCATCTATGGGAGAACAATAGTTTAAATCCCACCATTCTGGCTCAATTTCTTTAGCAAACAATGTCTCCAATTTTGGTTTACATTTCTTTTTCAAGCATTAATGAGCCTAGTGGTCTTGTTGTTTGCAATTATAACATACATCATTCTTTTTGGGGGATCACCTTTTCTTCAAATATGGAATCCTTTTATGATACCTTTTATTCTTCTTATACTTCCTTTTAGATCTATCAGGGAGAAATCTAGATCTAAAAGTATAGTATTTATCCTTTTTCTTGCATTGAAAAATATTTTTTGTAGTTTGGTGGCCATGATTATGAGCACCACATCTCCATTCTGGCATATTCCCTACATTTTTACATAAAGATGATGTAAACATATTTTCATATCTTTTGAAATTTTTGTTCACTCTTTTATCTAGACAATGTTCTTGGATTACTATTCTGATGTGGCAATCTACCATTGTTATAGACATGCCTTCTAGGGTAATGCCTTTGTCTTTAAAATATTTCTCTATTGCATCTGGAAGTGCCCCTAGAAAGCTTCTAATATAATATTTTATATATGCAGGATCATTCATTTTTCTTGATCCTATTATTAGATTCTGCATATAACAAAAATACTAATCATGATAAACGAGATTACAAAGCCTTTGAGTCATATATAAGGATGCAAGATGGTCATGATTTGTGTCTATCTCAAGACCATGAAATTGTGCAGTCAAGGCTTGTATTATTACTTCATCTGCTTTGGGATCATTCATCATTTCATCTTTAGTCCTTTGTGAAACCAATGCCACCAGTGGGTTGCAAGCCCTATAAAACCATTTACCAATTGTGTAGCCATATATCTTGGGGTGATGGTTGCATCTTCAGCCTTTTTGAAAGTAACCCAGTTTACTAACAGTTAGATGGAAAACCTTATTTCTTCTCTAGACTGACATCCAAAATTAATGACTAGATGACCAGGCATGGCTATGATAATTCTATTGTTATATCAATTCTAAAGATGAGAATTATTTATGGAGGGAAGAGATGCCATTGGATTGTTGTATCAAATTCTGGCTCACTTTTTATGGTCAATGCCTTTAGACATTTTTCTTTAATTTGTGGTTGAAGAGGATGTGGCCATTTTTTCATGTAAACTTGTTTTTTGTTCATGTCAAGATATTTTTTGTGTGGCTCCAAAGTCCTATTCGATGTGTTATCTAGACTTGAAATACTTTTACGAGTCGTTTTTTTTTATTTTCTATGACTATTCTTTGTTTCATCTTAGGGGACGTATGTGAGAAATTTAAGGTCCCTTTGTCTGGTTTGTCAATGCCTTTTTACTTCATTTATCTTTTCTAAGAGTCTAGAAAATATAACCCGACTTTAACTTTTTGCAGAGATGTCCTTAAAATTGTGGTGTCTGTGAGAGCATGGGATAGTATGTCTATCTTGTTTGTCATACCTTTTATTTCTTTCTTTGAGGTGCCACATATTGTTTAATTTGCAACAAGTCTTTGTGCAAATTATCTATATTATGTCCTATTAGTGAAGCTTGCAAATTGAGAAATTTAATAGTTTGCACTCATCTCACCCTAATTCTCCCATTGATGAAGATCTTACAAGAATATATTCTCCTTTTGCTTTTAAATCATTATCAAATTTCCCAAAAGGGACAATTGGGAGGTTTATTCCAAGTAGATACAACTACTCTCCATTGGGGAACTTTTTGATTTGTCTTAAGCCTTCTCTTGATAGAGACAACATGGCTAACTAGAATGAAGGAGGAGAGGAGGTTGTTATGGATCTTCTTCCTGGAGATTGTTAACTTTTTCTTGGCAGGAAGGAAAATTGTTGTGAGTCCATTTATGAGGTTCTTTTGCATAAGTAGAAGGATTGTTTTTTTATGTACATGAATGAACCATTTGATTTTCTTGAGAGAATAACTCAGGGTTCTTTAGAGATTGGGCTCTAGTTATTGCAGACAAAGGTATATTGCAAAGTGGGTTTTACAAAATGTGAAGCATTGTTATATTCCCCGCATGTTATAAGTTGCAAAGGATATAACTTAGGACTATGAAACAACATCTCTTAAAATATAGTATCATCAAAAATTCTTTGTCAAATACGACGCCATGGTATTGTCCACTAGTTATTGATGAAAAAAAAGGTGCATGATCATTTTAGTGTCAGAAAATGGGTTGCATTAATTAAAAATGCTACGTGCCAAGAAATAATAGATTTTTCAAGTTGTGGTGAAGGTGTAAATAATCTAATATGGGTTTTGATCATGTCCATGGATGATAAATTATTGAAAATATTATAAATTTATGAGCTTCACAAGTTTATCTCTTTACTGAAGAGATGCCAAAGAAATTTGTATTGGATTCTTATTAAAGGGAATATATAGAGGTGTAAATAACTAATTTATATGAATAAATTCATTCTTTGGAAAACAAAATCTAAACAATAAAAGTATTTTTAGAATTGACAAATGTTGAAGGGGCCATTGATTCAAATTGGATCATTATATTGTTTGTCATTTCTATGCTTCCATGGTGGAAAAATGGGGAAATTAGCTTATAGGAGCAGTTATAGTGGTAGGACCTAGTTTGGAGGATTGGGATAGGGGCTAGTTAAGCACCACTTAAACGTTGCACCTCGTGACACTATTCTACACTTGAAGACCTTTCCAATGGTGCAAGAATCACGTCAAAAAAAAGTTTGAATGCAAAAGTTATGCCTCTCGGAAGTTGATCTATCATTATTGACCATGATAATTTGACATGATGCCACGTCAGCCCTGTTACTCATGGAAAATGGGTTGTACACCCTAATGAGATGTGAAAATACAACCCTTCATTAAAGTCTAATTGTTTTCTAAATTTCTTTTATAAATAATCCTAACAAAGAAAAACGCTAAAAAAAAAAAAAATTGAAGCAATGAGAAGCTTATTCTTCTGATGCCCTAGTATACAAGGAAGCTTTCAATATTGTATTCTATACTTACATGCTTAGCTCCTATCTCCTCTAAAACATATCATTTGACATGGTTAGTACTTAGTACTCTGTGAATCTCTATTGTATGCTTAGAGGCTTAGGTAATTTGTGGATCTCTCCTTTTAGAGATTAATGAAGGGCAGGATTCTACAAATAATTCTGGGTGCCAGCGGCTTGAATTAAGAGGTGTGTGACGCGTCTCCCGTCTCCGATCGTGGTATTCATAATTGGGCGATCGATTGGGACGCTCGGTCACCTTTCAAAGTTTGAAACCATAGATATACACAACATGTTCCGTAGACTGGAATTATTTACTCACGTAAAGAAAGTGCCAGCGAAAAGAAGAATGAAAAGGAGAAAGAGGTTATGGAAAGTACGTGAGGCCGGACATGGAGGATGGCCAACAAAGACGGAGGTGGCACAAGGGGTAGAACCGTCAGAAAGGAGGTGGCAGGAGGAAGGAAACCTGACGAGTGCAAGTACAATAATTCTGAGATTAACTTGATTGTTAAGTGTCGAGTGGAGTGTAGGTAGTGTGGTGGGGATGGTTTGTTTGTTTTTTCTTTACTCAGAGTAGAATTTTTGATTTTTTGAAATAACAGGGAGATTTTTTGAAATAACAGGAGATGTTATTTGGCAAGGCAATCAACAAAGAGAAAGGTGGCAGGAGGAGGGAAACAAAAGACAAGTACAAGACCATTTTTTTATTATTATTATTTTAAATCAAAAATATATTAGTGATTTATGTTAAATGGTTGATGAATATATATAGGTTTTAATGCAAATAAGAAAGACAATTGCAATATTATTGTTAAGAATTTAAATATTAAATTGGAAGTCAGTTACATGGTTAAAAAACCTTTTAATAATAACACTGATCACAAATTCCTATTTATAAAATGCAAGTAACAAAATAAATTTAATCATAACTTTGACAATAAAACATATTTTTTTTATTAAATCTTAAATATATATAAAATATTTGTAATAAAAAAACTCAAATCTAGTACACTCTTTATAATCTAAAGATAACCGTAGACATAATAATATATTTTCGTCTTAATTAAAACACTTGTATTTCAATCGAGAGTAATAAACTAGCTATATATCTCAAAATAAAATTATTATAAATAAAATATTCACCTTTTGAAATCTTTATTAATTTTACAATAAACAAAAATTAATGACAAAAAAAAATCATTAATATTTACTCATACTTATTTTCTTTAAAAGAATTTAGATGTATTAAAAATGATAATATAAAAACTTATTAGAAACAAGATAAAAGGTCATAATCAAAACATTTTTGTGACATTTTTATTAGAGAGTTTGTAATTAATTTTTTTGTGACACTCAATGTTAAAGTGGTCATAATTAAACTTTTTTGTAACACCCATATGAAAGAGGATGTGTTTTGTGTATTTATATGATGACTAGGCATTCCATCTTAGATTAATATCTCAAACATATCATAATCATGCTTAATCATAGGAGTAGTGTATGTTGTAAATTCCGCTAGAAAATAATAAATTGTTATAAACTTTGAGGTCTTTATTTAAGGTGGTAATTTTATCAAAACACTATAAGATCCAAGAAAAGGGCATTCTTGCTTTATAATGTTCTACGAACATGCAAATCTAGTATGCTCCATCCACTTCTTGTTATGTAGGCTAATACATCTATAATTCCTGAAGTTAATACAAAAACAAAGTGAAAGGAAATTACTCATCAAAACCACTAAGTATGATATTCTTAGGTAGGACATTGATTATTCATTTTATCTTTCAAACCATGCAAAAAAATGCATGACATAGTGATTATAGCATAATGTCAATTACATATATCTCATGAGAACATGAATTACGTTACCTTCTCCATATTTTACATAAGGATCTCATTAAAGCATAAAAAATGCTATTTTAAGCATTAAGATTGTAAATGATACATCTTATGGTTCTTGAGCTTGTATTAAGGCATAGGAAAGAGATCTTAGGAGAATTCCAAATATTTGATCCTTAAAGTATCATCACACTAATGTCAATGTTTTTAGAACCATCACAATCTATCTTAACTTTAGATCCATCAAAGACATTAAGAGGGATCAAATCTCTCAAGATGCAAACGTCTTTTTGAGTGCAAAACTCGAGGAAAGGTTTGTAACATGAGAGATTTAATCCCTATCAACACTTGATAAATTATGATTAACATGGATCTCTGTTGGTCCTTTATAATACTATTTAGATTATGTATAAATTTCACATCTCTATATAAATATTCTTATTTTTAGTTATATTAAAATTCTAGCTACTGCATACATAGTGTATGACATTTTTTTTTTCACATGTTTTATATTTTTTAACCTAATTTTTTAATGTTATATGCATAGCATTGATTTTATAGAGTTTAGCAACAGAAAATTTATTGTAACTATTAAATTTTTATATGTTTATTAACTATATTTAAACATGGATATAATTCTACCACTTTAGCTCTTCAAAGTGTGCATGTCAAAAAGGGTTTGGGGCTGCAATATCGGAAGACCGAGAGCGTGATGGCGTGCAAAGGTTTCGAACCCTCGTCGTTCACCAGTATCTACAAGCAAATTTTGAGCTTCAGACTTCTACACCGCACACAATGGGGCCATATTTTGTCAGCATGTGGGTCAGATCCAGCACTGGGAGCTTGGGAATTGAAGCAGGGAATGCGTATAACATTTTGTTTTCAAGCGATTGATGGGTTCTGCGAGTTTCGAATGGCAAGAGACATGTCCACCAACGGATTCGAAGTCGGGTCGAATCACCTCGGCTACGTTCACTGCGACTATTGCAACACAATCCTCGCGTCGCTCCCACAAGACCCGCAACAGCGGAGAATGGAGATGGGCGGTAGCATGGTGGGAGCTTGCAGGGTTTTCGACCAAAAGCCCAAATGCGATGGGTGTCTTAGGACATTGATGAATGGATCTTCCGCAAAGATTGGCCCTCCCGAGGAGATCCTGTATCTATTCCACCAGATGACAGAAACAGAAGTCTTGCAGAATCTATTCACTTTCGCCAATGTTCTTCTGGCTTGTATCGCCTGGCCATCTCTGCATCTTAGCATGGAGATCCATGGCCGAATCAGCAGAAGAGGGTGTAAGCTCCTTGCGGCTGTGGCGAATGCCCTCCTAGATTTGTATACAAAATGTGGAAGGGTAAAGATTGCACGCGAACTTTTGATGAAATGCCTGATCGAGATGTCAAGAAAATGGCTTCGTGGAACGCAATGATTTCGGGTTCATGCAGAATGGGCATGCCGAGGAGGCAGTGATTTCAGGATCTGCACAGATTAGGCAAGCTACGGAGGCAATGAAGATCTTTATCCAAATGCAGGCAGCTGGTGTGAAGCCAGTCACGAAGAAATACCCCAGTATGCCCCCGGCCTATGCCAACTTAGGAGCTCCGGAGCAAGAAATCGAGACAGCCCGCTTTCCTGTGGAGAAAATAAGCGATGGAAAGCAACAGTCGGATCTCTCAACCCCGTTCCAGATCCAGATCGGGCTCCTTTCTAGAAAAACTCTGCTACAATGGGTAAGCGCTTCAGATCTAGTTCAGAACCTCAAGCAAACGCTGGAATTTAGGCTGGGGATTCCCTCCGCTTTTCAACGACTCCTTCACGAAGGTAAGCAACTTGAGGATCTTTATCCCCTTTATTTTTACAACATTAGAATAAATGCCTCCATCATTCTTACCCTCCGTTTGAAAGGGGGAGCTGTTGGATAGACATCTTCAGCTGTGGCTTTTTCTTACAAAGATGCAGTCCATGCTCAGAAGCCCAAGAAAGCTACTCCACCAGCTCAGGCTCCTAAACCGTTTTTGGTGGACAAACTGGAGGAAACCCCCTCCATTGAAATAATGCATCCTTCGCTGGATGAGCAAATCCAAAAGTATGCAGAGCATGCCATTATTTGCAGGTTCAATGGACTATGGCCTCGCACAGCGGATCTCTACCAATGGATCCACTCTCACTGGACCAACAACTGCAAGGTTCTTCTTTGCTCAAAAGGTTTCTTCATTGTAGTTTTTGCTTTCAGCGAAGATTACCAAAAAGCATTAACTGAAGGCCCATGGTTTTGGGGCTCAGCAGGACTATTTCTCACCCCTTGGTTCCCAGATTTTGATCCTTCTTCAGCGATCATCACCAAGCTCCCCATCTGGGTCAGACTTCCTAACCTCCCGGCGCATCTATGGCACTTTGCTGTATTCCAAGGAATCGGCGACTCTCTAGGCCGCTTTCTAGCAACAGACACCTCTAGGGGGGAAAATGCATATACACCTACGCTAGAATTTGTGCAGAAATAGACATGAGCAAAGGTCTACCGGATCAGATTAATCTCAAAATTGGAGACTTCCATTGGACCCAGTCCCTAGACTACGAGAACACAGCCTTTCGCTGTCGAAATTGCCATCACACAGGGCACCTTCAGAACTCTTGTCCCTCGCGGCCTGCCCAAAAGAAGAAAGCCAATCCTAAGCCGAAATCCAAAAGCTGGAAGCCTCATGATCCTCCTCCTATGGATGATTTTGATTCTAGCTCAGATGAAGAGGCAGGGGATGCAGAAGGAATAGAAACAAAGCAGGCACAGGATCTGCCTTCGACTGGTCATGAGGAATCTTCTGTTCCTCCAAACTCATAGAAAAGAACTCATGAGTCCTCTCCCTCGGATTCAGACAAGGAGTCCTCTCTGTCAGCCCAGCTTAGTTTGCAAATCATGCTAGTTCAGCAGAGTCATCTTGATTGGGTCAAAGTTGGTAAAAAGAAAGGGAAAAAATGCCGAATAGTTGATCCTACCCACGTTGGGTAGAATCCTCTGTTTCTGCGCCTGTTTCTCTGTTCCTCTTGTTACTTCTTGTTTAGCAATGTTCTCTTCCTAGTTTCTCTCAGGGGCCGAGGTGGATAGTCAATCCTTTCTGGTGCCCGTTCTCTTGCTTCTCTTGGCAATAACTGCTTATTGTACCATATTTCCTCTTAATAGAATTAGTTTTTACCGAGAAAAAAAAAACTATATTTAAACATAAAGTTTTGAAATAAATTAACAATAGTATGGTCAAATATGAATCATCATTATTTACATATAGTTCAAACAGTTTACTTTGATATGTCTTATAATATTTTATTTATATTTTTAACTTTTATGTATAGTGTTGAATGTGTGTGTGGGGAGAAAGATTGATTATTGTAAAAAATTATTGACTAAAAATAAAATTATGGAATATCATGATTACGAATATGAATCATCATTATTTATTTTTTTTTTATATATAATGCATATTATGAATTATTAAAAAGGAATTGTCTATAATTTTATGAATAAGAAAATTAGCAATACAACAAATTGAATTGAGACAACTTAATATTCTTATTATTACTTTTCATATTTTTTATTTTTTATTACTTTCTTAATTGAGTCCTTATTATTATTATTATTATTATTAGATCCAACATTTCACCACTACATCTCCAATATATTGGGTTGTAGAGCAAAGAAGAAGAAGAAAATGAAAGAGTGTGTTGTAGCGGCTACAACCACCCTCCAAAATTTTGCCTTAGCCCGTTTGGAGCCTCCCTACCTACCTTTCACAACACCTTGTCTTGCTTTGTCAAGTACACAAGTTTCAACGTTTTCTTGCATAAAGGTAGCCTGTCGATTGCAACCTGATGCATTCCCCTCACAGGCTGTTCACTCGGACTTGGTTCAGCTGCTGGCTAAGCAACTTCCCCAAGAAAATTGTGCATTTCTGGAGGGAAACTAGCCTTCCCTCCAAAAATTGCACAATCTTGTCTGGAAGTCTGCTGGGCTCCAAAATTGCGCAATTATGCCAATCAACACTCCCAATAAGAATTGCACAAATTTCCCTAGCAGGGCTACTCAGCCCAGAATTTGCGCAAATCTGGGTAGCAGTCAGTTGCTCTGCCCAGAAATTGTGCAAACCTCTTGGGCAATTAACCCAGCTCCCAGCCAAAAATACACATTTTTCTCAAGCAGTTGAGCAGCTTCATGCATGAGCAATCCGGTTGACCAGTTCCACCCAGGACTAAGGAAACTTGGCCTGCATGCATGCATGACTTACTTTTTCCCGAAATAGCAAAAGGAAACATGAAAAGGCATCCTCCCATTCAGGGAGCTATTTTTAGCAACCGGAGGTTACATGCAAAGTTGTTTTAGAAACTTCTCTCCAAGTATCGCATTTTCCTAGATTTGTGGCATGCGCGTCATGAGACAAAATTATATATTCGACACATCAGAGCTCATTCTTTCACATCGATCTTGGAGCTCTGATATCCTACAACACATCCAGGACTCTTCGACGCATTCGGATCAACTATTCACGGGTAAGTGGCCTCAACTTGTCTTTTTTAGCATTTCTGTCACTTTTTGTGTATTCACTTGTGTGTGTGCTATTTGCTTGATTTATTTGAACAATTGTTATCGTTTACATGTATACCAGCTTGTTCTAGCTTTGTTTCAGTTTTCATTGCTATCTCACTGTTGTCGCATGCTTGAAACTTTTTTACATGAACATTCGTTGAACCAGAGAATCGCTTCACCCACATGCATGTTGATCTGTTTGTTGAAGCTTTCGTTCATGTTTTGGATGCACTGTCAATCAATTCTACTTTCACTTAGTTTCACCATGCATTCACTATCTTATTTGTTTTCAGTTTCCCGTCAGTGAGTCGGGCTAACCCTGGCCCAGACTCTGCCTTCATTGAGACTGCATTGCGCAATATGTGGAAGGAAGGCTTTGCCTTCCTCTCCAGAAATGTGCATTTCTACCCAGCACTGCCTTCTAGGACCTTTTTGTGCATTTCTGAGGGGCAGTGACTACTGGCCAAGAAAATTGCGCAATGCAGTCCGTGAGCCTGCAGTCACTCCGAGCTGGAATTGTGCATTGTGGAATCCCAGTAGCCAACAACCAGTCTGGATTGCACATTGCACAGATATAGCAGCTAGTCCTGCCTCCCAAACAACCCATACTAATTTTTTCATAGTTCTGACAACCAATCACCCAACCTCCTAGAAGAAATTGTGCAATCTTGCCCATCAGTTTCCCAGGTATGTGTTGTGTCATTCCCCGAATTTGCTTTATTTTCACTGACAGATTTCTTACCATGCATGTTGCTTGTCTCCAGATCGTTTAGGTGTTCATATATCTCAATGGCTTCAAGAGAACAAGGACACTGATGGAAATGAAACTAGAGCAACAGTTGAGCAAGTGTCCTCTAGTCTGCCGATCTATGAAGATACAAAGTTTAATCTAGACAAGGACATCAAACTGAAGTGGCAAAAGGTCAATGAAACATTTGCAGGAGCTTTTGGGGAACACCTCAAAGACCATCAGGTGTACGTGAACATTCACAAGTCTGGCTTGTACTGAATTGCATGCAGATATCACGTGTTCCCATGCACAGACATGATACACTAGATTGTCTCTCACACTGATCCCAAGACAATGACCATGAGCAGTGTCAGTGGGACGAAGCTTGCGACCTTCTGGGAATGAGATTATGATGAGATGTATCATATGTCAGAGCCCATGACTGTCATGGAGACTCCATTTAACTTACCCAACAACAGTGCTAACTCCAAAGACATTATGAAGAATTAGGTAAAGGAGCCAACTCGATTCAGGTTAACACCCAACCAGATCTACAAGACAAATATACTGAGGAAGGAGTAGCAACACTTGATCATATTTTCTTTTCAATTGTATGGACAAGAAAGCACAGAAACCTTCCCACAGAGTTGGGTGGTTGCACTAGACCAATTGTCTAGAGAAGGAAAACCATGTAACTGGTTTGGCATACTAGCTCAGTAGCTGAAGGAACAAGTAACGATGGCTCAAAAATCACCCGGATGTATGCATGCAGAGATTTACATGTCCGCCTACATCCTAGATGCAATATGTGCCCGACAGGAGTTCCCAGGTTTGGAGTGAGCATGGCCACTAATGGAGACTGCTACGAACACATATTTCAAGTTGTTGTCCAAATGCAGCTTCAAAGAAGCAATCACACGGTTATCTAACCATTTTTTCACCCTGGTGTACAAGATGATATTCGAACAGGATCCACCCTGCATGTCAAAGGAAGCAATGGAGGCATTGATAGGTATTGCAGATTGGTATGCCTCACCGTCCGACACTTTCATCTGAATGTTTAGTGCAGAGAAGCCTCCGCATGTTCTTCCAAAGTTTTCCTTGGACGTACTTGTCATGTAGGAAGTAGCATATCACATCTTGGTAGGATTGACAACTAGACTGCATCGGAATAAGAAGGCACCTTGGTTGGCTCTTTCGTTGTGGATTGGGTTATATGAGATCCAGAGTATCAAGCAAGTGGATTTCGAAGCATAACTAATGAAGAAGTACCCATTCGACCTCCGAAGCTACAATCCGTATGACCCACATTGCATTGTGAAAGATCATTACACGAGAGTTTAGTTCAATTGGATCCATGGGGCATGTAATTGGCCCAAGGAGAACCCATGGAGATATTGCTACAGTTTCTCCAGACCCAATGAACTGGTTGGCTTCGCCGTGGAGTGGTTAGTGAAGCAGCATGAAGCAGAATCATGGAGAGAACTAGCAGTAGCAGTAGTGGCAGCAGACCCAAGCATACCAGTGCATGACAAAGGGAAGAGGAAGATGCAAGTTTTGAGCATATCCACTTGTAGAGAAAGAAACTATGTCTATAGAGGCAAAGAGGCAATAGCGTGAAAATCGAATCACGCGAAGGCAGAAGGACAAGAAGAGAATGGAAGAAGCAGAGAAGGAGTTGCATGAGTTGAGGGAGCAACTCCGAAAGGAACAAGAGCTGCGCAAATAGGAGAGGGAAGCACAGCAGCAGCAGATACAGTAGGGGGCGCAACATGTGCAAACAGACGAAGCAGTGCCCATACAAGTAGTTGATTCATTTGAATAGCTGGCATCAGGTGAACAGGGTGAACCATCGCAGGGGAAAGACTTTTCTCATGAGATAGAACAAGCACTTCAATAGCTGGATGTAGATATGGAGTAGTAAGAGTTGGAAGAGGACACCGACCTCATGCTTCACCACAAAGAGGTCAACTCACCTGCTTCGATGCATCCAGATGATGAGCAAGTCTCGAATGAACAAGGAGGCACTGAGATCCTTGGTTATCAAACAGAAGAAGAGATGCACAACATCTCATTTGATGAATCCCAACATAGAGTTGTGCAGTCTCGCAGAGTGTCAACTCCGGAGGATCATACGTTTTCTGTGCAAGTTGAAGAATGAGTGATCGTGAATGATGTGCACAAACATCTAACTGCTTTGGCCAATGAAACCAGAGTGTATGCCGAAGCCACTAGCTCAAGTGTTCACTTCCTAATAGCTAAGAATGAGCGAATGGAAAACGAACTACAAACGACCAAGAAAGGAGGAGACTTGGTGACAATGTCCACCCGAGATGAATTGAAGAAGGAAATACTAGATGAAGTATTATCTCTTGACATAGTTATGCGAGCATTGTAATCCAAGTTTGGTACGTGCACAAGGCAATCGTCCATCTCAATAGATGACAACAATGATGTGCTAGAAGTGCATGTATCTTGATGAACTTGCATGTTGTTGTTGATGACATGCAAACATGGATGATGAAGTACAAGGGAGCCCTACTTCACTTGCATAAGATGATGAGGGTCAATGCGGTCGAGCTGAAAGCATGTATCCGGAGTCAGATATGGAATTACAAAGAACTCCTGCAGTTCATCACTAGCATACAGGCTTCCCATGCACGAGTATTCAAGAGTATGGATGTCGTTGTGCGCACACATGTGATCCCATCATTTGGGACTCTCAACCAGGCGAAGAAAAAGAAACAAGTCCGACTCGAGCTTGAATTGTACTTCGATGAGTTGATGCACATTTCCACTAGCCCAGACTTGCCCATCAATGCAGACATCATGCACAAGTATGTTGTTGGTCTGACCACCTTGAAGACAATGATGCACATGCTTTTAGATGAGTTGGAAAGAGGAGCCCGAGCAGTGTACCCAGATGCTATGGAGGCAAAGGTCAGGTTTCAGACAGATGTCACCGCAGAACACATAGACACCATCAAGGACTACAGATCTTGGCATCAGTGTGTTACTGTCAATCAGCATGAAGATGTTGAGGAGTTGGACTTCCATGGTTGTTAGTGATGTCTAGTTTGGCTTGCTCAAGCCAGTTGTGTTCACATGGGTACATGTGCATTGTAATGTTAAGTCATGTCAAGTGTAAGTCAAGTGTCAATAGTGGATGTAACATTCATAAAGTAGGTGAAGAGTCATGAGGGTAGTTGAACAGTCACAAAGGGGAATGTCAAGGGCCACCCCACCCTTTGCTATAAATAGTCCCTTATAACTCATTGTATAGGCTTTTGGTCAGCCAAGCTCCTGATAAGACTATCTTGGAGAAAGCTTGGACAGTATCGTAATGCGCCTTGGCTTCTCCACTGCACAAAGCTAGTATATCTCTTTGGAGGAGCAGGCGGATGCGGTCGTAACGTTCCACTGTTGGGGCTAGCAGTTTTACATGGATGTATTGTATGATTGGAACTTACACTTCTTTATATAATAAGAGCCAACACGTTTTCATGCATATGTTGTTATTATAGTTGGATTGTTCTGGTTTCTTTAGCAATGTATGTTGTTTAACTTACACGGTTGTGTATGAACTGCTTTGTATGAAATTATATGAATCTTTTTGCAGATGTGTTGTTGCTTTAACCATCGCTTTGGATTGCAGCTGACCTTCTTTCCAGCTTGTGATGCATCTTCGCTCGTGTGTTTACTTCCCAAAAGAGTACTGTTACAGGTTGCAAAGGGGTGCACTCATCTCACCCCCCATGTGTTAGAACCTCTCATATACCTTCCTTAACTCATTGCAGCAGTCACACCTTTGCTATTGACAGAGTTATATTACTTTCCTCTTTGCGACATCGTGGTCAAGGCATTACTTTACTACCCACTGCTAGGACTCCTACACCAAATGGTCTTACGTCTGACTGGACTTCTTACCAGGGAGATCCCTTGACATGTGGTGGGTCTAGCACCATCAACAGAGTGTTATA